>JAGDQP010018523.1:10669-23571 GCA_022664845.1 Lepisma saccharinum | reverse complement strand
ACACCTGTGGGGATAGACTTTCTGGAGGTGATAACTGATTGCTTCTCATGAGAACCCTGTAAACGTGAAGAGCCTAAAAGCGCACATAGGATATTTTTCTAGAGAATGTGTCACCATCATTTTGGAATAACATTTTCAGTTGTTCCCTTCAACTTTCGTGGGGTCAGAGGTGGAATTTTTTGTAGCACGAAATGTGAATTCATAAGTATGTATATGACTGTTTAAAATGCAACCTTCTAGTCATTTTGTAATCTTAATTACCGTCCAATTGTATGATTAACTTATGTTCACTGATTGTAAGAGGGGAAGAGAAATGTTATGCGCCTTGACTATTTTGTGATGGAATACTATATATTTCATTCGTAATGTAAACAATGGAAGAACATTGTGGAATAAAGTTGTCGTAGTTTAAGACTCAATTCAAGTGGATTTTCCCGCCTTTTTAGTTTTACGTCGATTATTCAAAGTCCAGTGCAGGTAAATAAAATTTAACTTTCACAGATTAAAGCTCGTTTACTTCTTTAATAATGAGTTCAATTAACTTTAAGGAAATGTCAGTAATAACTTCAGGATTGTGTGCAGATACTTTTTGGACATTATTCTGTCCCAAAAGTGTCTGCACACAACCCTGAGGTTACTAGTAGCGTTTCTTTAAAACTAATTGTTCCCAGTATTAAAGTACGAAACGAACTTTGGTCTGTGAAAGTTAAATTTTCTTTACCTGCACTGGATTTTAAATAATCGACGTAAAACTAAAAAGGCGGGAATCACCAATTGGACTGAGCCTTAAAAAGCTACTTTCCCATTGTGAATTTTCTGCTATTAAATTGATCGTATTAACTATTACAGTAAAACCTCTGTTAACCGAAATAGCGTTTAACCGAAAGGGCAAAAAATATCGAAAAGAATACAATTTGAAATGTTAACAGAAAAAAATAGATTAAAAAAAACAGTAAACTTAGTTGTATAAGAAGTTGTCTAACTGTAAAAGCAGTTTAAGCTTTATTTCGGATAACAGAGGTTCTACTATATATATAATGCTTTCTGATCCTTTTGGTGAGCTGTGTTTCCATTCTAACGAGTGGGTATTCTGACCGTTTCTGGATTTGGATGTTTTGACCGTTTCGGTGGGCGTTCTGACGAAGACCCGAAAAATTGCGTCAAAACCTTTCCAAAGACACTTCATTCCTAACTCGAGTAGTTTCAAAGTTGTAAATTTCCCCTCAAACTCGGGAATCACCGCATGCAATCTTGATATATGATACCGGTAAACTTTATTATATGGGCTAGTGTAGTAACTTTGGACTTCGGACCGTCACGTTTTCGCCCTTTAGCCATTAAAGTCCACACCCATGCCCCTTCCGGGACTCGAGCCCGGGACCTTCGAGTTATTTGCCTACCACCGTAGACCGCCCGGCTGGCATGCATGATAGTGATTTGAACTAGTTTTGCCGAGTTCTTTCAACACCTCAGTCACATTCCTATAGTAATTCCGAAGATATGAATTACACCCATTATCTCTGGGACTGCCCCTATATCTGGAACCGCCCCTGCAATGTGTATCATCTATACGGGTTTGGATTAGTCTTGTCGAGACCGTTTCAACGACAACCCAACGCCCCAACCACTTTCCTAGCCCTTGTAGATCCTGAGTTGAAAGATTTCAACAGAACCGAGCGGGCGCACATAAGTCTTCAAAGCACTTGGCGGTGCTGAAGCCTATAACGGACCACTCCACGATAATAAACATTAACAGTAAGAATAGAAAGATCCATTTCGGACTAAACCAAGTACCGTGCTCCCTGCGGGTGAGTATTAATGCTCGTTACCTTGTAATCAAGGGTCCCGGGTTCCATTTCCAGCAAGAACACAAGTGGTTCGGAATCCACCTTAAACTATAGATCATCTTCATCCACAGGAATACAATGGTAAACTACCACCCACTCATCTTGCCCAACATCATTGAAAGTAGAACAAGTTGGACTGTTTCATCTTGTCTCCTTGTTTCACCTACTAATCAGTCACTCCAGTTTGGTTAAGTACATCTTAATAGTGTTATGATCTTCTGGCACTCCAGTTTGGTTAAGTACAGTTGAATGGTGTTACGTTTAATTTATTTCCAAATCCAATGTATTTGATTTTCTTTTTCTTTTCCGAGCTTCAATCACTCCAGGCGGAAAACCTTTTCATTAAACCGCGAATGTTAATTACTTTTTCTTGGACGTCTTAGAATGAGATAAGACTAGTTGAAATGACACACACACATACACACAAAATTCAAGATCAAAGGCGCGCTTGTGCACGTCTGAAACAAGGAAACACATTGTTTACAAGGCCTTTTCTTTCATCATTGGACATTACAATACGAACAGGAAAATAATCCTTCTGGTAAGTCTACATTAGTTCTTGTTGATCAACATGTTTGTGTGCGCGAGGATTATCAAAAGACCGTGACAATCTTCAATTTTCACTCCACTTATACCGGGTACGTTTATAAATTGACACGGTTTTTAGACAATTCTCGCGCGCACAAACATGTTCATCAACAAGGCCTAATGTAGACTTACCATTCAATGCACGGTAGAATTCAGTGTAAACGGCAGACAAAACAATGAAAAAAGTTCTTGAAAATTTGATTTACAAGTAACTAAATGTATAATGCATTCATATTACAGAATAACGTGAATTGTTTTAATGTATCGTTGCATTTGAGAACTGAAAAAGTTTTCGTTCACTTATTAAACTGGTATTGACTGGCATTTTTGCACCCCACATCACCGTGCCGCTGTCCGGGTTGGCAAGATTTAGGCTGAAATTGACGTGTAGAAATTACGGACAAAGAAAATAATAATAAGCGATTGCTAGAAGTACTCATGACAGTTGCGGCCAGAGTTGATGCCTTCAGTTTCTAACCAAGAATCTTCTAAAAGAGGATATGCGATTTTGCCAAGAATATGTAGCCAAACGTCAGAGCGTAGTATCGTCCAGTTACCCCACTTACTCCAACAAAAACATTGGTTTCGTCTAACAAAGATGGCAACAAACTCTCTAACCAATCAGGTACGTCGAATTGATCGATGCTCAGCTGTTTTGTTGGCCTCATTCTTTCTCTGCGCATGGAATAGCTACAAGGAAATCCTCTATTAGAACATCCTTGTTTCTAACCAAAAAAACATCATTCTTTATCTATGTAACTGAACGAAGAAGAAGAAGAACTCTTTTTACCTCGCACAGACGAAAATGGATACAAATTGAGAAGAAAAGAGAACATAATTTTGGAGGCAAAGGTGAGATAAAGAGCAATCTATTTCTAAAGAATAAGAAAGACTACAAACCAAAATAGAAGGTAAACAATTTTATTAAACATTTTTTTATGAACATAACGACTATTATGGTCGAAAGATCTTCGCCAATGAAAAGTAATAATTTCCAATCGCATTTCTCGGCGGTACCACATGATCTTATTCTCGTCCTCCAACCCACTCGTCAGATGGCAGCATAAGTCGTTTTGTATACTATGCACAGTGTAGTATTATTTTATTATTATTTCCTTTGGTGGGGAGGGAATTGAGTCTTTATGGTAAGGCTCGTTTCCAGAATTTAGTTTAAGGGGGGGGGGGCAAAGCGTCTTTGAGAGGGGGATCAAAGGTCTGTCTGGGTGTGAAATTTACATAAAATACACATACTTTTACCTAAAATGGTACTAATTAAAACAATAAAACATTGAGTTTCGGGATTTGGTTCAAGGTGGGACACGTTAGGGGAGGGACGTGCGCCTAGTTTGAAGGCATTCATTATACGAGCAATTCCGAAATTCGCGGTTTGGCACTCAAATAAATAAGATTACAATTTAATTGATAAATATTATATATATTTTGAGAGAGGGATTGCTGTCAGGTCTTTTTTTTTTTAATGTATATTCGAGTATAGAAAACTAAATATTGTTTGTGTGTGTGTATAGTTGTCCTACAGTTTTTGGACTAAATACACAGAACTTTGGGATCTAATTCTTAATGAACGGAAGAGGAATGTGACATGTCCAGCTGTGGACCCGTTGGGCCTCTGAAGTTCACCATTTAAATATTGGATCGAATACTAAATTTTGATATTTGAATCGCTCTTTTTGGAAATGTGTTGTACATACTGAGTGGAGAAAACAGTTTATGAGGACACAGTTATCCG
Organism: Lepisma saccharinum; assembly: GCA_022664845.1. NCBI lineage: Eukaryota > Metazoa > Arthropoda > Insecta > Zygentoma > Lepismatidae > Lepisma > Lepisma saccharinum. Next base: position 19,389 of record JAGDQP010018523.1, on the reverse strand, counting down.
GAGCCCCTGTTGGGTCTCAGGGTCCCATTAATCTTAACAGAGTCCGAATGTAAAAACTGTGACCTTTGCATGGTTCATTTTCGAGCAGTATTTTATAATTAAAAAGAAAAAAAAATGTTTACGAGTAAAATTGGTTCGGACGTCATTGGATCCCAGGGTTCGTAAAGGGATCCAAGACCCCCCTAATATTGAACATGGGACTCATTTTAAAATAAGACATTTGAACAGTTCATTTCCTTAACTGTTCTGGGATCGTGATACCGAAATGTCCAAATTTGTTTCTGAATATCGTCTAGTGGTTAGAGCATTGAACTCATGTCCGCATGGTCCCGGGTTCAATTCCCGGCTGGAGTCCCACTTTTCGGCGTCCATCCAGCGTCGCGAGGAAAATGGGAGTCACGCGAATAAAGACGTGACGGCCACTCGGTCTAGAAAGTCCCTAATACGCACTGCTGTCACTCAGGTGGACGCAGTTCCACCAGTCGCAGTCAGATGGCGTTCGGGCAGGCTTAGGACCTATCGGTCTGTAAAGCCGGTGGTTATGTTATTGTTATTATTATTATTAGATCCCCGATTATTGGGAAAGAACGTTTATTTGTCAGTACCAGATTTAAATTGAACGAACGTCTTTCTAGTAGCTACTAGCAGTGTTATATATGTTCTATGACCAGAGAGCGAACACTATTCCTCACTTATATAGAATATTCTATTTCACCGTTTCCACCAACCTATCCCGGCCAAACAGATGTGCGATATTTTTTTTACATTGTGATTTAACGAAGGGGATTTTAAAAAGTCCATTCGAATGCTTATTTATCCGTACCCATCGTTTGAAGAAATAAAACTGGTCAATGTGTCACTTTCTTTTCCCAATTGATGCCGAACGTTGCGGAAGGTTTTCATATTCATCACAAGATGTTTCCGGCATTTCATGATCCTAAAATTCACCGACATTTGATAACGTACAAACATTGCGAATACATATTATGCGAAGCAAGTAGCTTGTATTTCAAAATAATAATAATAAATAAAGACTTCTCGAATTTATGTCACGAAACACATACATGGATACGAAAATCCAATAAAATCTTTGAACCATTTCCGCCACTCTTCTTAGATCCTGCTGAGTGTAGAAACGCCTTCACGTCATAAGGATTTCTTCTGTATATACTTTGGCACTAAGTAAAAAAAAATATGATTCATATTTGTGCGAAGAAGCTGATAACAGTCATTGGTATTAGATGAAGGTATTTGATTAGGAACTTACAAAGTTGTCGGCTTTTCTCTAATTGACAACCTCAACAAATCGTCATTTTCATATTCTTAATACCAGGATGTTAACATTTCGGGGAAATTACTCTCAAAGGAATTGATTTGCTGAAATTAATTGCACTCTGTCGAGTTAAGTTCCCCGGAACTATTCTGCTGTAATGTTCCAACAGCAGACCTGTTTCCATTGATATACGTGGGAATTGTTTTACGCGTCTCAGGTTTCTCAGGAGCGTAATTTTTAACTTCTGTTTTCTTCTAGTGTTTCGTCATGTTTTCTATGACTCGTGCTGTTTTATAGAAATACAATATTTTACACATGAACAGTATAATTTCCTGTTGATATATTTTGGTTTATAAGGTAAACTATTATTAATACATTATAGTCATATATTTGAAGAAACTTCACAAACCAAAACTCTACAAGAGTCAAAATAACCACCAAGGCAAATTCCGTGAAAGCGGAATTTGAATATTCTACTTCTGAGAGACATAAGACCAATAAAACGATTCCCATATAACTCAGTGAGAACGTCATACCAAGATGGCGGGGGTGATCTACATTGTTAAGACTTCCTCTAGACGAGTGTTGAATTCTTAGATTTCGCACCAAAGCTGAAACCGGAAGCATTTTTGGTGACTCGGCCTAACCCGGTTCAAAGCTTGACCCGGTCCTAATCTGATTGACTTTTGTGCTCTGGAGTAACGATACCGGTAACCCCTCAAAAGAAACACTGGAAAATAAGGAAAGAATTAAAACTCTAATTTGACCCTGGGTCACCCGGTCGTAAACGAGTCACCGTTTCAGCTTTCATTTGCACAAGGGGACGGAACTTTTAAAAATGAGGGACTGGCTTTGTAAAGCTACGAAGTCTGACCTTACACAATGTATTACGTAACACATAAACTGTATGTTATTTGTGGAGGGAAACGGGATATTGCCTGGTGCGCTTCCCTTGGTAATTATTATTTTTTTAAACCGCTAATCACTGTTAAGTATCAGGAAACTGACGTCATCAGAGGAAGTGAAAAATTTCTGTGTTACAAGTGAACTATGGCAACCGAAGTAATCTGATGGCTTAGGTAGTCCATTAAACGCTGAGAACTAAGGACAGTCATCTGGATCCCAGTGCTGGATATCCGTAACCGCCAAGACCTGATTAAGCGAGATGAGGAGCCAGATTCGAGTTTTGGACATCCGGATCTACGCAATAGCTGGGAAGCCTTATGTCCGTTTGTCAACAGCTTTCAACTCAAAAACCACAAGCGTTATAAAGGCGGTTGAAGAGCCGTTCGAAAGCTCTTGGCGAATACAGAGCCGCATCGGGTCTTGGTTTAGGTACCATTCGCGCATTTACCCGTTGAAATTGAGGCAAACCTGAATTTGGATGGAATTTTTCAGCTTTTTCTCAGTTTTCCAAGGGTTTTCTCAATTTCGCGAGGGAAATGCCGGAATATTACTTCGAATATAGCTGTTCCTTCCCCATCCCTTTCTCCTGAAAGTGTTCTCCAACAAACATCATCAATCATATTGCACTGAGGCCTAAAATTTAGCACATGAATGTCAACAGGCCTCTGTGGTAATTTCAATCTCACAGATTTCTTTTGTTCCTTGTTATATATATATAAATCACAGCCATATTCAATCCACTAGTGGATGAGGCCTCTCCCCGGAGGGAGGAGTTGGTCTACAGTTCCCACGCTGACCAGACGGCTTGGAAGAGGAGAGCCGAACCCTTCACTGTCTTTTATTCACAGCAGCTCCCCAATTGTCCTCACGATGCCGGGTCAACACCGAAAGTTTTGAGCCCCCACCGGGAATGGAACATTGGACCGCTCGCACTGAAGTGGAGCGCGCTACCGTCCAGGCTACGCAGGAGCTCATCTATGCATATACTTTTAAAGATGTGGTCATTTCATTGGCTTCGGCGCGTTTTCATCATTCCTCTGAGGCCCAAGACTACATAAAATCTCAGTAAAAGAAAACGCAAAATGTTGATGACATAATAGGTCTTTATTCTGTTGCTATTCTGACATATTTTGGTGTTATATCATATTAAAAACAGATAAAACATTTAGCCCATTGATACACAAGTTATGTTGGACTTATGAGTCAAATTTGACGAGATACACAGTTTACGAGATACGACGAATACAAAACACTAACAGATAAGTTAGGTGGCTCGGTTCTTAAATTAATTGTAGAGTTACGTAAAAGGACAAACGTATGACGCTCAAAACTATTAAGAGATGGTATTCCCATACAGTACAGGATTGGTTGAAGAATTACGAAAGATCTACAGTCTTTTTATGTGTTGTTTGTGTATTTATAGTTTTTTTTTTTTTAACGAGGCAACAGTCAGACACAGACTTTGTATAACAAATCAACTCGTCCGAAAGAGTTGAGAGAGACTAAAAAAACATGTCTCGTACAGCTGATTATAATGCTGAAATAGTTTAAGGAAACAAATTTGGTGGAAATACCAGAGGTTAATTTGATTTCGTTTCAAGCGATGCCTTCCCCCAGCCTTGACTTTGTCCAAAGGTGACCTTACACGGTGACCAAATACACACACACCGCAGGAAAAGCAAAAAAACGACAGAGGAAACGAACACATGATATGAGGTAACTGATGTCTTTAGATAAAAATACAACTTGCCTCCTTTCTCATGACAGTCGTTTTTGTATAATTATTCTTGTAATTAAGTAAATATAGAAGTTTCATATTTGCTTTCGTGTGAACTTCTGTGCGTAGAGCACTTAAACCGTGGAAGTGTCAAATAAACCAACAAGAATTTTGGAAATTCCAACTAATCAAGTTTTGTTTTAGCGTTTTCTTTTGTTTTTGTGTGGTTTTCTTTTGTATCAACTTGTATTCTAGACGATTTTCCACGAATACAAGCTGGCCTTTGGTCTCTTTTCATGATGTGTCTCACATAGGTTTGTTTTCAAGTATAATGTCTGCAAAAATTGATAAAAAATAGCATTCGAAGTCTCGTGGGAGATTGGTCCTAACTTCCCCTTACGAAATATTCCTTCGTGCTTCTGATGTAAATCTCGATCTAGTATTCTCATATTGTAAAGGCTGATTTTCTTACAAGCGTGTGTTGCTTGCGATTTGGGTGAGTAGCCAATAAAACATGGGTTTCAATTGGCTACTTACCCAAATCACAAGCAACGCACGCTTACAAGAAAAGCAGCCCTAAGTATGAACATTGAGATATACAATTGGCAACTTTTATTTACAAGTACTCTTCATGGGTATGATTTTGATCATGGAGCTCTACGTAAAACTGGAGTGACTACTTAGTGTCGAAAGGTAGACGCCAGAGCAAATATTAAAACTTGTTTGTCCACTTTCAATCTAATCCAATGTAGACCAAATTTTCAGATCTAACTCAATTCTATACGCTTCTCACCACTAAGCAGCCTGTTTTTCGATTCAAGTCTTAATTTCAAATGTATTCCTAGAATGGTATACTGTACAGTCGCGGAAGTATGTACTGCAGGAGTTAAGTAAAAACTAACATCAAACTTTTCTTTTCAATTATATTTATGGGACAGAAAGGCAGTTATGATTAAGCTGTGTCATATCTGAGGAACAGATGTGGCAGGCTTAGTCTAAGGGGTTCCTAACTGTTGCATGAATATAAGGTAAATAAAAACTAAATTCTAGATTCCCGCAGTACATATTTCCGCTACTGTACAATGCATATGATAGAAAATACTGCATATAATATTTACGTCGTTTGCGAGAATTAAAGACGTAAATAAAAAACGGTCCGCACAGCGACATTAAGCTTAAGAAAACCGAGTTAGAACCTAAAATTTTGTTTATATTAGGTTAGACTGGAAGTTGAAAAACAACTCTTTGCTCCCTGACGTCATGTATTCATGAAATTTTCAATGGCAGCAGTCAGTCCAGTATTGCTTTTAGATATAAATCATTGGAAAGACGTCAATCTAGATGTTACGTAATTTCTATCAATGTTGGCAGCACGTTAACAATATTCACGGCTGGCATCTCGGTTTGGAGAATTCTTTTTTCTTGGACCCTTTTCTGAACGACTGGACTGGCTTTTTAAAAAAGCGTCGTATAAAGTATCACTTATTCCAATACCTTGAAACAGATACTTGTTTCTTGAAGTATCGAGTATTTGCCAAGATACTTTTTTTTTGTTCGCGATACTAGATATCACAATACCGTCCATATCTGATTGCGTCCATACTTTATTGTATTCATTTTATGTTAAGGGCAGATTTTCGTGAAATCTTGCGTTGCTTGGGATTTTGGGTGAATAGCCAATTAACATAAGTGTTACACGTAGAAGAGTTAATAGGAGAGCTTAAGACACGTGTTTCAATTGGCTATTCATCCTAATCGCAAGCAAAGAAGCAACGCAAGCGTTCATGAAAATCAGCCTTTATACTAAAATGCTCTAGCATAGAGTCGGATCATAATAGTAAATACGGTCGTAATTGTAAAATACAGAATTTAATTTTCCTTCACTTTCCTGTTAAAACAAAAACATTCTTATTATATTATCTATTATAATAAATGTCTTAGGAACGATTAGTGGAGGTTAGGAAGGTCAGGTTCGTTTCTTTTCATTATCCCCGCTAGGATACCACCATTTTAAATACATGGCGATCACAATAGTAAGTACGGCGGAAGTCGAAGAGCGTCTCGCGCTAGGAATTCGAGAGAGGAAAATGTAAAGATACATGACCGCACCTAAACTTACCTAACCTCCACTTTTCCATGGTCACTAACTTAAGATAATGTACGAAAATAAAAAAAAGCAATTATTAATAATAAATACGAAGATATGAAAATATATTTCGAAAAAAAATGTATTGACCGAAGAGGGGTTTGAACCCGCGACCTTCCACTCATGAAGCGAACGTCTTGACTATTCGGCCACGAAGCCGAGTTAGAATATCTCGGTTTCGTCGTTGTATTAACAGGTTGTGCGTCAGAGTCTGTCAGTATGACGTCGTAGGTGACGACGACTTCCGTCGTGTTTACTACCTTAATCCTCACTAATTTTAAACTTTGTGTTACAACCGTCTTTACTATTATGATCGGCTTGTATCTCTCATTCATATGAGGTTCTATTCTTCAGCATTAAAAGTAAACTCGTATGTATTTGATAAAATTCATGGAAATATGCATTAATAGGTATTTAAACATAAACACAGGTAAAATAAAATTTTCTTTAATTAGACGTAAAAACCAAAATAAACTAAATTATGTCGCTTTATATTATCTGTAGAACTGAAGAAATCCTAATATCAGGACTCTATAAATAGTTTTCAAGATTAAATAAGATGTGTTCCTGTACTTGTGGTCGTAGATGTCAGATAGCCTGTAAATGTCATAAATTTTCAGGAACATGAAATCCGCTTTCAGCGTTCAATGAAAAATAACTTAAGAAGGTTTTGATGTAATCCTCATCCTTGCTTTATCAAGCCTTACGATAGCCAAATTAACAGCTATCATTTATTATGTGTATAATGTAAAAGAGCCTTCAATTTCTTGTTGAACCTTCAGATCGAGATATTCCTTGTAAGCAATAAAAACCTTCGAGATATTTCCAGCTTCCAAACAAGTATTTTGTACCGACTCGCTGTAGCTCAGAAGTAGAACATTGTCGTAGTACTCAGGAGGCCGTGGTTTTAATTCCAGGGGCCGACCATCCTGACTGAGTTTTTGCAGAGTATTTCCTGACAATCACACCAGGCAAATGCCGGGATGGCACATTCAACATAAGCACTGGCCGACACCTTTGCGCATCCTTTCCATTCCCCTCTCTAGGCCTGAGCCTTAGATACGTAATAAATAAAATCCAAAAAACAATTTTGTTTTGTTAGCGCGTCTGACTGCGCATCTGGCGGCCCGGGTTCAAATCCAGGCCAGGACACTGGAAACTTTTGTCTCAGTTTTCCCATGCCTGGCGCTCTGAGGTGCACTCAGCCTCCTATAAAATTGAATACTAGAGACTCTTTGGCAGTGGCGTAGCCTCTCAGCATTCACAAGGTCACGTGAACTGCCAAGTATTCTAGAAGTTGAATTATTATTATTATTATTATTATCGTCTCAGATATTTACTTATCGAGAGATTAAAAAAAAAACATATTTTAAGCTGCTACGTATGCAGCGATAAACATAAAATTTCTTTGCCCAGTTGTAGATACTATGCAATTCGTTTCGCGTTCACACATTCGTTTTGCGAAGCACAGCAGCGACCACCGTTCTTAACTCTCCTTTTCCCAAATGTTCTGATGCTTAAAATGTAATCAAATGCTCTGTGAAAAACAAGGTAATGGTTAATCGACAAACATATTAATGATCTAAATTTAACACTTTATTGTATTTCTGCTACATAAAGCTGTTTAAGTGCCAGTAACATTTACATTTTTTTAATGAAGAGTTAATGAACCGTTTCGTTAGGTTTGCAATATTCTTTAAGCGGTATTGGTAACCAGTAACCCTGGTTTCTTGAGTGTGTCGTGTGAGAGAGTGAAGGGATTTTGGAACTGAATTGTTTGTTTGATCATAAAAGATTACTTAATAAAAAAATCGTAGTATTGTATAAAATGTATTTTTGAATGCATTTCAGTGCATAGTAAGCTCATAGACTTTTGTGTTTGATAGTAGTGGACACATGCGTTACAAGTACATACTTATTTAAAACACGTTTGCGAGCAAATTCAATAAGGTCTAGACGAATTAGATAAAATCCATGCTGCAGCTAGGGGAGGGGCCAGGCGGTCTGGACCCCTCAAAACTCCTACTTTGATGGAAAATTGGTATATATTTAGGCAAATACATACCAAGCCTGGGCCTCTGAAAGAAACTGGTGGTACCCCTTCGAAACAAAATTCTTGATACGCACTTGGCTGCAGCACATGAATCTCCGTACAGGGAAGAAAACAGAAATGTTGTTGCCAAAGAAATGTGTCAGTGACACTACTTTAGTTAAACTGGTTGGATTGCTTTCAATCACAATGCGTTGTGAAAAGTTTAGACGTTTCCAATGAAAAAGAAAAAAAATGTACAAAACTTGAAGAAAATGTTATTTTGAAACTTTTTTAAAAAAATAGTCCACACGATTCATTTCAAGAGTTTCCACAGCTCCTAAATTCATGGAAAGAGTTCCGATGACTACTTCAGAAGCAGAAAGGTGTTTATACTAAGTGTTCCTAAGAAATACGATGACACAAGATCGTCTCAGCCCCTTCCGTTGAACAACTCTTGGCGAGGATGCAGGACTTAACCAAGGAGGTACAGATAAATTTGCTGCCCAGAAGAACAGAAGAATGGACTTCATGTATAAAATAATAATAATAATAAATGTACGAGAGATACACAGAATCATAATTTCTTATTATTTCCCCCCTTTGCATATTGAATGTGAAGTGCGACAGTTTGTCCATCAATTTTCAA
>JAGDQP010018522.1:0-36406 GCA_022664845.1 Lepisma saccharinum | reverse complement strand
TATTTGCGAGTCGTGTGATTTTAATTCTCAGGTGCCGGCATAATACTCTCAACGGGCCGAAACTATTCAAATTATGAACTACAATTCTACTTGGGTATGCGTTTGTGATCATGGTAGAGTTTAAAGATGAAACGTGCCTATTTAGAGTTATCTAGAAAAGACAATTAGTTAATGACAGATACGGTGAACTAAATATTGTATTTTTGTAGGTTGTTGGTTTAGTTGTAAGGAGGAAGTTATTTTACTTCTATTAGACTCCTATTTACTTCTAGCTAGAAATATATTTAGCGTCTCTTTTTCACACTAAAATTAGACCAGAAACATTTTTTTTTACAAGAAACATATTTTTAAAATATTATTTGTTAACGACATATATTCTATTGTTGGCTCGAAGTTAGAATGAGTGTCTAATCTTATGTACTCAAATTCTTCGTTTTGATATCTTTACGCTGTGGAAAGTTTACTATTAACAGATTTTATCGTTCAAAAATAATGTTTAATATTCTGACAACATCAGTAGGTAAGGTTGTTTTGTGTGCTATAAATTTATGTAAAATAGTATCAAAACACGAATTGAATATGCACTTAAAATTGTCTCATGATAAATTTCCGTTCTATTAAACAATACGAAATAAAATAAGATCTCTTGAAAAAGAACATCTTTCATCAAATATATAGCTACCCAAGTTCAGCAAGGTTTTGTCATTCTATTTTCCTTCATTTTGTCTTTACAGCTTCCTTCTTTGTCCAACCGGGAGCGCTTACAATATGTTTAATTTGTCTGCAGAATACACAAAGAATATTCCTCCTATGGAGAATGGTAAGTTTTGTTGTATTTACCAATCTAGAATTTTATATATTTTTCGTTCAAAGACTATATCGACCACCTTTGTAGCCCGAAATAAAAGTTTGACATTTTCCCTCTTGGTTTAACCCTTATATTACCACGGAATCAGCAGTGATCGAAATCAGATTTATACTTTCTTACATTTCACTTAATTATAAATGAAATATATTTTTCAGTGGCTTCTCATATCTCTTCTCAAATTTCTGTACCCCAAAAATAATTTATACTCGAATCGTTTTAACACAACATTTTACTATTTACCGCTCGTATAAACGGTGAGCACACGAGTTGTTTTTCGTTTCTCTCATGGAACGCAGAGACGCTTATTCTATTGTATCTGGCCATATATGTTTGAAAAGATCGTCAAATGTAGTTTCTAAATTTACCCGCAATAGTAGGATATTCCTCCCTTCCAAGGAGCATTTTTGTCCTGATAATTCAATTATACGGCATCAAGACAAAGAACTATAAACTAAAGAAAAATTTCATCACTTGCCGTTGGAGTAAACAGTGAGTGTATGATTTATATTTGCTTCACAGAACTTAGAGTGTGTTATTGCATTTTACCTGCCAACACATATTTGAAAAGCACGGTAAATCATTGTTTCTACTGAAAAATACCAGCCAGAGTGCATAGTGAATGCTCGTAAAAATAAAATTCTTCATCAGACCATTATTTCTTAGATGGCAGGTAGTTAATTGCACGTAACAATAAGATGATACAGCAGGTTGTTAGATGGATAAGAATAGTTTGTCCCCACAAGCTACCAAAATAGTTGGATACGTCAGACACGCGAGCATTTTTAACAAGCTATTTAAATTAGCAGAACAACAGGGTTACATAATGTGGGTTTGGCGAGTGGTTATGCCACGACTGTTAAAACCTTTCTATTTGGTACTAATTCAAGGGCAGCATGTTCATACACAAAATCTCATTGATTTGGTCGGAAATTTAATATATTAGCCAAACAATGATTGCTACACTACGAATTTTGTAAATAAACGTGGACCATGTACAGCTAAGCAACAAACGCCAGTTAGCAACCATTTCCATCCGGGGCCGGAGCCACCCACAAAAGTTTCAATGTCTTCGTCTCGACCATGGGAAGTGGAGTGATCTAAACATTCTAGTACTTTTGGACAGTTATTCGAATCTCTTATCTGCTTGGTGGGTTAAATCGACTAACACTGAAGAAACTTTCCAAAGATTAAAATACTGTTTCAGTTCATTTGGACACCCAAAAATAATAGTAACCAATGGCATATATGGGAACAGAACATTCATACAGAAATTTGAGTACGATATCACCGTGCTCATAAACCCAAATTCACAAGAGGAACGTTCTTAAGATCGACTAGTAAAATAGTTATTTAATGCAAGTCAGTAACTACAGATGGGTTTATAAGAGATATCAAATCGATTTTTTTGAAAAATGGAATGACACAGATGCACTCAAAGAAGATGGATCAGAGTGGATAAATAATATTGGTACTTTAAATCTACAAAGAAGCATGGATATCCTATAGAACAAGTTCAAAAAAGAATCTCTAAAATACTAAGACGAGCGTTATGGCTTCAAGATTATATACTATAAAGATTGTATGTTTACTTCTGTGAAATTACAAGGTTATTCAATTTGCGGTGATGCCAAATACTTGTCTTGTAACCAAACCCGAAGTGGTGCAAAAGTGATTAGATGATTATTTGATATTCTATCATCTGTTTAATCTGTGAAAAGTTAAGTAAGAGCAATTCTCAACAAGAACGGGGCAGTAGATGCAGTGAGACGTCAAGACCAAAATTATGCATAGCACACTTTGAACAAATAAACAAAAAGAAACGTAATTTCTTCTCTTGCGTTTGTAATATCACTAGAGCCGGCCTAATCTAGTATATCCACGTGATGCAGATATGTGTCCCTTCTTAACTGGGTGGCAATTATATGTGATCAAGTATTAATATATATATAGCTTATTCTTATTCGCAATGATCTCAGGAAAGTACCTACAATACCATATACTAATTTACTACCACGGCTATAGGCGCGGGATGAACAGTAAACGCGATGCTGAAAATAAATAGTACAAGAGAATGGAAATAAAAGAAAAAGGGGTAATAAGGGCCTCTTCCTGCCTTATTTCTTAGACTACTTGGAGCCTAGAACAGTGCCGTCGGCCTCATTTCTTAGACTAGCTAACATAAGGATGGTAATTAGGATGAAGTTCAAATAGTACCAGAGAATAAATGAAAGTTAAAGAATAATTATGATAAAGCACTTCAAAGGTAAAGGTCAATAACTGATCAGAGATTGTGAATGACAATAGGTTATTAGTAAACAATGTACAAGAATAGAACACCAAGCATTGAGCTTGGTGTGTTTCGGCCCGTAGGCCGAGGATATTTGAGCTTGTGGCAAGCGGCAACGCCTTATATACACCCCTGATCGAGGTTCTGAAACCCTCGGATCGAGACGTCATGCCACTGAAGTCACTCTTTTGCACACATCAGTTACATACACATATACCCATACCATTACAACGCTTTCCTGCTAATTAGAATTTTATCGATTAAAGGTGCTCACGAAATATTTAAAGTAATTTATAGTTCAACTGTACGCTCAGGATGATTCAAAATAAATTTTCAAAAATAATCAAGTTATATGATACAATCCAGGGCGGCATTAAATGAACATTGAACGGCATAAATAAGCATTAAATGAACATACAACATTTAACAAACGAACACTGAACAGGCTTGCATCACTAAAATGTTCTTCAAATAACTTCTGTTTGTACCGACTCTGGTCCGATTCGTCGCATCCCCATTTCATGGTCATGTGAAAAGACGAAGTTGTAGATAGATGTAATTTATCACTGACCTCGTCAGTTTGACACAAGCGAGAAATCGTGTGGGCGATGAGCGACTGCAGAGGTATTTCCGTCGATATTTCCGCGGTAATAATGCCTTATGAATAGCACAACTGCTTCGCCTGCTTAAGTCTATGATAGGGGGGATAAAATTTAGAACCCATCTTTTCGGCTTGCTAGCGAATTCGTCGATTCTAACGAGTAGATAAATTAGTGTTCACTATTAAAGCGAGTGCTTGTGCTGGTGTTAATGACGCTGGCTTTTGAAGCAAGGATGTTCGAGCTTTCTTAACTGTTGTTCCTCTATTTGGAGATTCAGTGCAGCGTTATTTGACAACAGCCGCCGAACCTTGTTTGACTTCTTTTCTTAATTGTACTGCAATAGCGGTATTAAGTTCTTCCATGGATGACAGTAGATGTTTTACTTTCATCATTTTAGCCTTTGGAACACACTCAGAAAAAGGTTTTCTCGGCCGACAAGTTCCTACCGTGGACGTTCGTGACGTGTTTGGAACATTGTTTACAATATAATTGGAAATAGTGACGTATCTTTCAAGCCACTGGGAATGGCAATGGAGGAAACGTTGTGTATATCTTCCGACTTCCTCCCATTTGCTTTTGATTTGTTGACAAAAATTTCTTATTGTAGTGGTTAGATACGTACTATCATATGCAATATCCGCTTTATTACATATTTCTTGCAAGACATGAGTAATCAAATTGTCAAGTTTGGCCTCCTTGGACTTTGAACCCACATTTCAAACATTTTCCGTCGCGAAATCTGAAGTGTCATTCTGGAGGAACCAAACCAAAACAAAGAAGTTCACAAACATTCGCAAGGTCTCTTTCGATATATAGAATCACAAATGTCCTAGCTATACTTTTAGCACAAACACACCACTGAATTCGGACAAATCAAAAGCTAATACCTTCGACAAATATCCCTTATAACTTACTACATTGCATACGATATATTTTTTTTTTTGACAGACTTTCACTGGTTTCAACTTCTGTTCATCTCAACACACCACTAGCTTCGTAAGTGTCACAGATTCACACAACCACAATTTCAGGCTTTAACACTTAACAGACGAAGGACACAGGTCAAGCAAACTCGTTGTACTAAGACTTTATTCGCAGGATAATCTATTCCGATGCCACACCGACTTCTGTAGCGGTTTGCGACGAGATGGGAAATTGCCTTTTCTATGCTCACTTCCAGACGTCTCTACCGATTTTCGTCACAGAGTTTTTGGCTGCTGCCTTCGCTATTGTTATCTGTGGTTCTACTCCTATCCACCTGTTGGTAGACAATCAAGCTGTCATGTATTGTTTGCAGGCCAAAACCTGCCATGTAGATTATTTGTTGCCTTTGGCTCATTATTTGTATAATTTAAATGTCAATTTTACTGTGTCATACATTTGTACTACTTTCAATAAAGCCGACCAAGCCTCACGTGCGACACGTTCGCGCCTGGAGCGCGCACATGTTAGTGAATGTTTGGTGTGCTCCTCGTACCCCCTCTGGTGAGGATTCGGCGAACTAATATCGTTTTCTTGAGCTTTAGACATCATAGAAACGACATGTTGTGGTCACCAGTACTTTTCGTTAAGTAGAAACTTTCAATTGTTTCTAACTAGATTGCTAAAATTTTACAGTGTGCGACGGCGGCAGCAAATACGGCGGATGTGTGAAGTTAGTTGCTCCCTATTCCTCCATATGAACTCCCTAACGATTGGAGGCAGCAACGGCCCAAAAATAAAATTTTGACACCTTGATGGGGCTAAGTTCACACTTTTCCCATATTTTTTGGCGCCGTTACCAAGTTATTATTCACTCCCTGATGAAAATAATTTACTTCCTATTCTTCCTTAATACCTGCCTAAGGATCTGACGCAACATCGACCAGAAATAGTATAGCAGTGCGGCTGTGTGAAGTTAGCTCCCAACATTTGTTGGTGCCGTCACCAAGCTATCATTCATTCCCTAAGGAGAATAATGTACCCCTATTCCTTCCTACAAACACGTAAATGATTGGGCTTAACAACGGCCAAAATTTGTATAGTTTTGATCCCTTGGGGATTAATTCACCCATCCGACATACTTCTTGGCGCCGTCACCAAGTTATCATTCACAACCTAACGAAAATACTGTACTCCCTATTCCTTCCTATCAAGCTACAACCGGTGGGATTATCTAAGGGAAATGCCTTGTAAAATTACTTGTGTATGAGAACATATTGAATATAATCAGGAACAAGTTATTTATTATAATGTCCATAACAATGTACAAATAAAAAAGCAAAATTAAAACAAAAAATATGGCGATAAACCTGGAGTTTGTGCTAGACGAAATGATTTTAAGAGAGAGAGATAGATTCTTTGGAAATTAAAGCGTACTGAATGAAAGGAAAATCCAAGAAGATATAAACTAATCACTTTAGGTGTGTAATTACTATGTTTTAAAGTAATATAACTAATTGAGTATATCGTAATAAAATAAATCTTTAAATAACAATCTTACTAAGACTTATGAAAACTAAGTATTTGCTAACAAACGGAAAGATCTAGACTTTTCTTATGTCTGCTTTTCTTTGTTGTTAACGTTTATGATGGTATCTAGAAAGTGAGTAAACTTAAAGGATCATATCTGAGTTTAATCTATGGTAATATATGTTACGTTTATACCACAGAACCCAAGAAAACAACAAGATGTCAAAGTAATATTTCTGCTCTCCAACACTATATGAATATGCTAGTCTAACAAAGAAAAGATATGTAACGAGTTTTACTACCGAAAGTACCTGCTCATCGTGGTGGTAACTAAAATAGGATGGAACACTAACAATTTTACTACTACTACTACTAGTACTACAGTACATCTACTACAACTACTTTACATCTACAATAACAACTGCTACTGCTACTACTAGTACTACTATAACTAATATTATCATTTATAGTTATACTACTGATACTATTACTGCAATTAATACTGCTGTTGCTGCCGCTACATTTATTATTACTACTAAAACCACAATTATTACTATTATTATTAATGCCCATATTTTATTTATTATACATGACATTACATTACAACAATCAACCAAAACTTCAATAAAATCTTTAAACATCTTTATTTATTAATTCCATTTTAGTTTTAGATTAAACGTATTTATTTATTTCATTATCATCAATAAAAATTCTTTTTTTTTATTACTTGGTCTCATTGATATTTGCATAAATTTAGAATATAACAAAAATCTGACCCTCGAACATAAGAACACGCACCCAAAATTTGGTGGAAATGGATTCACGCAGCCATGTAGATTTGTATAGCGTTCATCCAAAAACAGATTTTCGTATATACTGAAGTGCAAAATAATGTGATAGTGGGAGGCAACTAGCTAACGGCGCACTAACATCGCGGTAAAGTTGTCGAACGGAGCGAAACAGTTGGATTTTTGAGCACAGTACAATGTTGTGTACCTTGGTGATGGCAACGGGACGGGAACCATAGGCGTTTGAACGCGAGATGATAATGCTAGACTAATGGATTTCGGAAGTCGTCTGCATATTGAACTTTACTCGCTCCACACTGTCAAGGGTTGTACCGTGAGTACTGCATTGTAAGTATTACTACCCATCAGAGACAACTATAGCGTACGTAATAATATATAAGACTTGACTATGTTTTGGTTTGTTTTGTTATCTTTTCTTTTGTTTAATTAATTTTTCGGTAAAATCTGTGTGCGAAGGGCAACATACAGAAATTTTTCGTGCTCGTGGAATTGGAAGTTTCTAGCAATTACGTAGTTTCCGGTTCTCGTTTCTTCTCTGCTAGGTGTCACCTATGTTATCGAAATGGTACATCGGTTACGTGCTTGCGGGCTTTTTATCATGGATGTAGACTTGCACCGGTTGAATGTTTGTCTTCGCTGACACCTTCAACCTAATTCGGAATTGTGGGTCAAAGTACGTTAAGAGTCATAAGTTATATTAATAATTGTAATTTTCGTACTAAAGTGAACCATAATATTTAAGTATTTATTTTAACTGGGCGTGATTTAAATTAAGATTATCAGGTCAAAAAAGGTGAGACTAACCAACAAGTAAGCAATTAGTGAATAGTTGTATCCGAAGAACATCTATCCGGAGGTAACTTGTATAACTGTAATATTTAAGTAGTTAATATTCCTGTTTAAAATATGTTTCTTGCATAAATAGTTGAAAGGCTTAAATTTGTTACTTAAACCATGTGAGTAACATGTGAGGTATTCATTAAAGTGAGGTCAATGAACTAAGCGATAATTTATAGCAAACTAAGTGGGTGAAAGTTGATCATTTAATCTAATTAAACAACAAATAAATCAGACACTTTATGAGTTATCAGTAAGACTGGATCTCAAATGGGTTAATGGTTCTAATCCTTATCTATTATGTCTTTAACCAGGTTAAAGGATACTAATTTGAAATAATTCATTAAAATTTCGATGATTCGTATTTATCGACTTAGTTCCGATCTACAATTAGTCCAATATAGAGATAACAATAACTTGTAAACGAGTAATTTTACAACTAAGGCCGTCGTTTTTTAAGTTGAAAGGAGTCATTAGTAAATATCGTTCTTAAAATTTGATATAATCTTTATATTCCACTAGTTTTCAATAAATAAAGCTGTATAGTGATATGTGGTACTATATTAATTTTGATACAGGGGTTAATTTAAACGATTTACGTAGTTGTTTACGGAATAAAAATAATAATTGTATAACTCAGGTTGATAAACTAAAAGAAGCCACACTAGTATTTCAGATATGAGGATGGAAAAGGAGAATTTATGATTATGTGATTCTTACATACAACTAGGTTGCCTAACAGAAAACAATAACATAACTACCCGTTTACCTCACGATGCTTCTTGTAGTAATATGCGTGACATTTACGGAGGAAGGGAAAAGAAAGTAAGCAGGGTGTGGTGTATTATTTGATATATTAAGACACAGAAACGAAAAGTCAGCGAGATAAATTCTACTGGGGAAACGGGTATGCGAAATCGCGAGCTCAAAACACATGCATAGAAGTTTGATTTTCCAAAATTGGACCGCGAGGTTTGATTTGGTACTTATGCGATTCTTTAATCAGAATGGAGGATAAGAGGCAACCTGATTGTAAGTACACATCTATTTATTGATTCTGAAGGGTCACAGATTTGCCAAGAGTTCGCTCGATTTTCCTTTGTTCATCGTTAATTGGTCAAAACGAGCATCGAAAGAGTAGAGCTCGTTAATATACGACATGTCCACTGCACGATTGCTCTGCTATTTTTTACTATTGTCACTACGAGATTGGAAACGCACAGGAGATTGGTATTGCGAAAGGTACGTTTCGGTTATATGGGTGTGATTTGTGAGTGAATAAGCTTCTACATTACCTTATTTCTTGCTTTGTCTGGATTTTGTGAAACGCATAACTCTTTTCATTTTATAATTCTCGAGCATGGCGGATGGAAACTAGCTATTGATAGAAAATTTCGAATTCCATTAAGCTTCGCTTTTATGCTTTGAATATTTGTAATCTGATTAGTAAAAGATCTCGTCTTATTCACATTCATTGAAAATTGATATTGAAATACATTTCAGCTTTGGGCACAATCAAAGTAGGCACAATCAAAGTAGGCACAATCAAAGTAGGCACAATCAAAAAAATACGTTGTTATTTTTTAAGTAATTTGTGATTCAGCTTTTTAAGTATTGATGTTTCTTCCCAGTAACTATTTTGATATTTTCACTCTTTATTAGTTTGTGAAATTATTTCGAAGAAACTGGCTTTCAGTCGAGAGTCGTTCCTGGGCTTACTTTCAGAGGGGGTGATTTCAGATATTAGCAGTTCCCTTGAACAAATAAACATTGGTCTGACAGCAGTGAGACTGGATAAATTTTCTTGTTAAGAGAAGTTTTAGATTTGTTATTTTCTCTTTAAGATTGGATAATTGCGAAATATTTTAAATAACTAATTTAACTGAGTAAATTGTTCCTTCTGAAGCAACTGTTACTCAAAATTTTTTCATCAAGAATTATTTTATTACAAATCGCAGTGGCCGTCCACGATGGTTGAATGACCGCTACCGGCGACAGCCGGGTAGACTCAATCTGGGCAAACAGACAACTGTGCGTGATCTGACTGCAGAAATAAATACAGTACGTCTCAGCAACCTGTCTCAGAGGTCTTTTCACGGAGTATCGCAGCCGAAGGGCGACACTTGAACCTGCTATTGACCGGTCATCTCTATCTGCAGCTGCTTTATGACCATCTCCAGCCTTTTGTAGACTTCGTGTACCCTGCTAACAATAGGAGGTTCGAGGATGACAATGCGCCTAGTCAACTAGCCGCAATGGTGCGCGATTTGTTTAAGTAAGATGCTGCCAACTTTGAACGCATGATTTTGCCCCTTTATCGCCAGGCACGTACTCAATCGAGTACATGTGGGATATCATCGAACGGGTTAGTATCTTCCACCTACACCGAATTATGGACGTTAATCGAGGCCACATTGCTGCATATCCTTCCAAAAAGCTACCAGCGTCCCTGTCACATCGAGTTGCTGCACTTCGCCGTGAGGGGTCCCGCATATTATTAGGTAGGCATCCCATGACTTTTAGGATATTAGGTAGAAGTGAAAAATTGAAAAATGTTTATTAACTCCTAGATTTAGAAATTATATGAGTGAAGAAGAGCAAGTGAAGGATGTACAAGTACTATGATATGAACTAAAGATTAATATTACAGTGAGAAACACTGAATGAACAAGGTAACACAAAAAGAAGGAGAATGAAGAAAAATAGTATTAAAAGAAGACAGAGTATAAAATTGAAGGCATATGAAGAATAACAGAAAATAAATTGCTACAGTTAAAATAAATAATAGCCTTTAGGAAAAGAGGGAGTAACATTTTAAGGAACTAAGAACATAGATAAATGTAGCCATTCATAAAGGTCAGAGAGGGATTATATACACGTTAATATTTAAACAAGCTCAAAATTAGTTTTATAATATAGAAATCCAAACACTCCCGTATAAATTTAACGCAAATGTTTTTTTAACATTATCCAAAAGAAAAAGTCAAAGTCATAGTTTTCCCCACAGTTTCAGACCATGACAAATCCAACTGTGTATGGTTTATCCCCATCGGACTTGTAGTTGAGGAGATCTAGGAAAGGCACACGTGAAGAATTTTAACTGGTTGATTCAAGATGACCTCTCAGTTTTAAAGTTAAAGTCATACTTGTGTTCACCATTTAAGACCATGAAAAATCCAACGGTGTATGGCTAACCTCTGTCGGACCTGTATTTATTGAGATGTAGGAGGAGCATAAATGGAGAATACTAAGCGATTGAAAATGATCTGTGAACTATAGAATTAAAGTTCGAACTTTGCCGACAGTTTCAGACCTAAATCGAACAGTGTATGGGTCATCTCTGTGTGACTTGTAGTTGCTGAGATCTAGGGGAGGAGAAACAAATAAACAACGTGAAATTACATAGGAAAATGGATAAATCTAACCAAATGAAATGACCTCTTGGTTTTAGTGTAAAAGTCATAATATTTCCCGCCATTTGATATCAGGACGAATTCAACAGTGTTACTCATCTCTGTCAAACTTGTTGTTGCTGAGATCTAGAGGAGACTCACATACGAACAGAACAATCTCTATATCTTCCCCTATTCACTGAAGTTCATGCGGATGCACTTTTAACACGCTTTATATGTAACAGAGACAAAGGTGAAGCTGGAGAGCAAATAAATCAAGACAAATATGGCATTAGGAATGCGTTCATTAAACACGTTAAAGTTCAAATATACATTTGAAGTACAGACAACACAATAGATGTTCATAATGATATTGCTGTGATACTAGAACTGGAAAAAGAGCGACGATCACAAAAATGGAAATAAGGTAGGAGATTAATAGGGGAGGGCGAAAAAGTAACTAATTAAAAATGGCTTTATAACAACAAATAAAGAATGAGACGAAATATTGGTAAGAGAACGGAGAGCAATAATCCGAAATGGCACCTGATAATTATAGCTTTTGATTGGGCTTATGATCTCTTCGTTTTATTCTGGCTAATTTATGTTAGGTAAATATGAAAGTGTTCCTAATTGAATGAAGTTTTCGTATTTGACACATGTTATCATGGTTTACAAACAATGCCATGTTCCTTTTATTTACGAGGTTTGTTATTATGTAGCATGAGTGCCTTCAAAATTGAATCATCTTAATTGGAGTAACCTCGGATTACTTACATTAGTGAAAGGTCTATCCACTGTCTTTTGACTTAAAGTATTGCTGAGTATTTTCAGTTAGTCGAGTTTTAGTTATCGAAAGGAAGGCTTCATTAGAGATCTGAAATAATTACATTTTAGATTTTGTTTCATTGTTAAGGCTTGAAAGATTATTCTAATAATTAATTAATTGAAAATTATTGAGAATAAAATTATATCCATATATCTATATTGTGTGTTCTTACTATTCTTAACTTTTCCCTTTTTGCTGTAAAACAACTGTCAGGTAAACTAAAATGATTTTGTTACATTTTCGTAGGTAAGCCAACGTTAGTTCGTCTAATGTATAGAGTAGAGAAGGTAGCAGATATCGATGAAGAAGAAGGGGTAAGATTTTGAATACAATGTTTATCTCTAAAAAATATTTTTCATTTAATTTTTTATTTAAATTAACAATAATATTTATTTAAAGAGTGAGATGAAAAGTTAGTAAAAGAACAGAGAAGGAAAAAATAACACGAAACAGCACATATAAAATGATAGCTTTTGTTTGGGCTTATATTGTCTTTTTTGATTTTGTTTATTCTTATTAATTTATTTTAAATAAGAGTATTTAATACAGGTGTGTCAAGTGGCGATATTTGTTTAAAGAGTGTCTAACAATATTGTTTTTTATTTTGCTTGAACATATCTTTTCCAATGAAATTATAACGCTTTTAATATATAGAATGGGAAAATAAATTTTAGACTACAGAAAATTCATTTTATGGCCATGTAGGAAAATAAATAATCAACAAACTTTTCAGCATTTTGTTTATGATTTTATGTTGGGTTTGGAGAGATAACTATTATACAGATAATAGATATGCTCAAATTTGCATACGAAATTCGATTTTGCTTAAATACAACTTACCCTAGCTGTGGAGAAAGTGGCACCTAGTAAGTAGTCTGTGTTTTGAGGACTTTCACAGTCATATTTATTATACTTGAATCTATGAAAAATATATGTTAGAGTTGATTGTTAGAAACAATATTAATAACAACCTTGCTAATGGATTTGTGGGTTTAGTTTGAACTACATATGTGACGGAGAATTTTTATGTACGCAAATCTTCGAGCAATTCATACACACTTTAAAGTATGATATGGCAAACTCTTGAGAACATCATGTTATAGAAAACTCTTGGAGGAGTTTTGCATACGTTAATTACTTTTTCATAACATATTTAAAACAATCTAGTCTCTTTGTTGTTCCGAGTAGAGCTAGTGAAACTACGATAGTTTTTAATCATAATTAATATAGATGTCTATTATTTATATTTATTTAGCGACACTCTCGAGGATGTCGATATGTTAGTCTAATTAAGACCTTTTTCTGAGTGGTTAAGATCGAGATTTACTTTGTTCCTTTAATCTACATATACAAAGCATACACGTATATTAACATTTATTATCAGTGTAGTCGTTACATGTACTGTAGATTAAATAACAGTATTTGGTTTCCCCAATTCAAATATTAAAAAGGAATAGCGATTTGAATAGAAGAACCCGTAAAACTTGCATTTGTTCACTTTGCAAGTGTCGTTTGTTTCTTCTGCAACTGACTTCCTAGACACAACAACATTCAACTAATGTTGCAACTATTCTATCAAAATCTGCGATTAGAATAGAAAAGGCGGAAAAGAGTGTTGATATTTAACAGAACACATTATGCTTAAATACGACTCGAAATAGGGCATAACACTATATTTCAGTGTTGTATAAGATCAATCGGAAATCCAGCACATAGAATATTTTCCGGTTTGTAATACTATGTGGCTTTCCAGATAAACAGCATTTCAAGATATTTTTACCGATTTTACACCAACTATTCAATAGGCGACGGCATTTTGTTAGTGTTCACTCAGTTCCAGCTGTGCCCTGCTTACTTAAAAATATGAAATGACCTACCAAGATTAGACCCATAGCGTGCATATGTTAGGTTTTCTATACATTCCAATCGATTATCACAAAAGTTATTTCGCACACTTCCAAAACTAAGAACAATAAAGGCTCACTGATTAAGTATAAAAATGGAAAGGGATTCACAATGGAGAGGGACATAGCTATGTGGTTGCACTTCAAAAGTTATTGCTAAACTTGTATAACACGCATTATCGGTTAGTGTTGGAAACAGATATTTTATAGTTAGCGAAGGGAAAGTTTCCGGTGAAGTTTCTTGTCTGCTGTGTACTTAAAATGTAAATTTATTTCAAGACAACATAAATATGTGGTACGAGCGCTAATATACCTACGAATAAGAGAGCGCAAATTTTCACGCAAGACAAAATCAGAAACATTCTTATCTTGTAAGATTATTTTAAACTATGAGGAGAAATCTATACAAAAGTCTTAAATTGTTTATTACCTGAACCAATTGTTTGTACGCAAGTTGAAGTTACTTATCTCCTCTCGCACTCTCTCCTTGTTTGCTTCCAATAAGCCTCTAAAAACACTTGATTTATACCAGAATTGCATATTTGGTTTGTAATATGTTCCTTTCCTTTAGATGAAACACTCATAGCTGGTTTTCAATTTGTTCGCCTTAGCTTTGTGATCATCCCACCTGGAATTTAAATGAAACTGCTGATCACATTTTCTACCTTTCCGATTGACAGAACCTTTCAGTAAGGTTAATTCGGGAAAGATTGCACGGTAGGAAAGATTGCGCACACCCTGGAAAGACGAGAAAAAATGAAACTAACGTGTTGCGAGTAAAGGACATGTGAATACGCTGCTGACACTCGTCAATTGAACTCCTGTGTTGGTAACAGGTGGTCGCTGAAACTTATCATTACTTTTTGTGTCTACTGCAGAAGGTAAATCCTTGCATTTTCATAAGTATTTATATTTTCAAATGAAAATTTTTACTGTTAAAAGAATGTAAATCAAAGACTATCTGAGCTAGTTCTTTGTCAGGACTAGTGTTGTACAAAGTTTGCGTTCATTCTTGTAATTTGATCCCAAGCTATGTGGTGCACAATCTCTCCTACCGAATGAAGATCGTTGGCGCACACGTTAAGTAGGACAGTTTGCGCAGTACATTCATTTAATACAATGAGATCAAAGGTTATGCAAAGTTATGTACGATTTGGCCTAAATTTCGGTGTCGTTTTTGGTATTTCTAAAGTTTATAAACACTGCCAAAAGTAAAAAATGTAACATCTAATATAAATATTCAAGCTGTTTTAGATAATTACTTTCTTGTATAATGCAACAGTGTATAATGTTTTGGATAACACGTAGTTTCTATTTGGTTCCAATTATCGAATGTTATCTTATTCTCAGTCCCTCCTACCTATATGCGCAGTCCTATCTAGTCTGCAAGTAGATATTCCGCAAATTAAGGATATTTTTTTAAAAAAATAGTTATAATTATAAGCTTAGAGTGATTTTTTATCGAAGATGAATAGAAGGTAATTGTGTAAAGATACTAAAGAATACGTTGTGTATTCTTATAAATGCATTAAAAATGGGATTTTAGTATATTTTACTTACCTTAAGTGTTCCTAAATCTGCCTTATTTTATACTATGTGGTTTTAATAAATCTTTGCGTATCTCTTTACTTTTGTTTCGTTAGCTACCCTAATCTCTGTATGCCATTGTCGTGCAAACAAACAGATACGACACGTTAATCATACCTTTCACATTTGATGTGTCCTGGTAACTGGCTTTCAAATAAGTTTTGACTTTCAAACATGATGCCTGTCTTTCTACATTTTTCTATTTATTTCCTTAACCAGTAACATTATATGTTTTCTTCTATCTTATGTAAATTTACTCATCTATTACACAATCTCTCCAAATGAATTCTCATTTGTTTCTTTTCAGTGTTTATTTGGTTTTATTAACCCCTCATTTTCAATTATGACAATCAGTAATGTAAATCTTCTTCAATCTGAAATGTAGATTTGAGGATTATATTATACACAAAGATAATTATTAATATGTTGTTGTTAATTGAAATCTCATTCTAATTTAATATTAGAGCACTTCCCTCATTCCTGCATAAAATATCTTTTTCTTCCTTTCAATCGGTTTTCCAAATTCCATTGCATAATATTTTATTTTCTCGAAGAAATATTATGAAGGATGTGCCAAATGACTGTTTAATAATTTTATATGCACCTAAAACAAATTTATATTGAAATCATTTGAGATTGCAAGATTAATTAAATTGAAGTTTGATTTAAACTATTGCTCTATTTTCTTGGTAAAGAAAACAAGATAACTACTTTTTTCTTTCTTCATAGGTTAAAGATTAGATAAGAATAATTAAGAAAATGTGCAATCATTGCGACAGAAAATTATAAATATGTGCAATTCGTGTTCTCACATTTACTTCTTCTTTATAAATCCCATTTATATTGATTTCTGTAATACCCAAATGTTTCCCAGAAATATTTTTACATTCATACACTACAAACATGTTTCATTTCTGAGGAACGTAATTAAATATTTAACAGAACATGAGTACATGATCTCCGTGCAACTAACAAATGATTCTTTATTATAACGTAACAAAAATTATCGAATGTAATATCACTTTTATTTCCTGTGTGATTGGAAATGCAGTATTTTTATACAAAGATCATAATAGGTAAACTCAATACCAAAATAAATTTCAATAATTATTCATTCAATATACTATTCTAAAAAGAAAACAGAACTTTAGTTCTGAAAAGTAATAAATATAATATGCAGACATTTATCATTAATATAAATACTAAAATCACTACAATTAATGTACTAAATCTTGTCTTAAGCGTCTTAAATCTAAAAGAAATAAATAGAAAACAATATTTAACATAAATCACGATATTGTGCTGCTGTATAAAGGAAGCGTACACTTAGATTATCATGCATTTAATATTCTCCAAAAAACAACTCATCCAGAATACGTCATTGGTCCCCTACGTGGACTGTTCCCTCTTGCGTTTCTTCTGATAAATTGTTTTCTGCACAATGCGTAAGTACTTTTTCTTAAATTTATATATTTTAAAAATTCAGTTCATTGGCAAAACAAAATAAAAATTACTATCAGAATTAATTAAATCAAGGCCGGAAATTAATGTAAAAATTCATTGTCCCTCCAAACGTTGGTTCCCGGTGGAGAACCATGAAACTTCTGCTAAATTTTACAAGAGTCTGATACAAGTGATTAAACTCGGTAGGATAAAGGAAAAGGGAAACATATTTGTGATATTTAAATTTAAACAAACTTGATTTTTGTGCTTATTTTATGTAGTGAAGATTTTAAAAAATCAGAATCCGTTTCAGGTTGAGATCAATGATTTCTCTTTGTGTACAGTTTTTAAATGGTTATTTTTTTCGTAAGTTCATGTTTGAAAGATGCATTGTCATAGAAATAAGAGGTCGTTAAAGAAGACGGCCTATTTATTTCAAGACTCAACATTAAATGTAAGGCATATTATCCAATGTCTGGATGTCCCCTACGTGGCCAGCAGAAAGGTTTCTGTAGACATAAAAGAGAGTGAGGAAAGTACGTTGAAGGTTCTCTGAAGTCAAGTAAGCTTATTAGATATTAAAAATACTAGACATTCATTAAGAAGTTTGTTCAATTACAGTATAGCGTTATGTCCCCTACGTGGACAATGACATGCGCCTTTAAACATTTTTTTGTAATATACCTTGTAAATCAAACACGCATACTTATAACATTAGAAAACCCGTGTGTACACTCTGCAAATATACGACTATTACGCGAAAAGTAAGACTGTTAGGTGGGCATGACCATAAAAATCCTCGACCATCTGGCCTGCGCGGACAACCTTTTTTAGAAATGATTTTAAAATAAAGAAAGTTTTGATCTCGGAATGTAATGCAAATAAAATAAGTACTTCTAAAATAATACTCAAAATGTTTTTGCTTTTTCATAAATGTTTGGTCAAGTTTATTTTCTCCCAATATTTATGGTACATTAATTTGTCAGTGATCCAAATCCAACAAAATATTGTGATGTCCTTTGTAAGCACCTGCAGTGTTCAGAGAGTTCAATCGTGTCATCAAACAAGTGTTACAATCCGTTAACGAATCACATAGAGATATGTTCTAAGTTACAAATTAGATGTATTATGAGTTGTATTGTTCTAATGAATTTTAAATTCACTTGTGAATCAATATATGTATAAGAAAATTATAGTTTATGTGTAAATGAGTGATGTTCTTTCTATTAATCCCAACAGGAAATAGAATTTACTGGTTCTTTCGAAATGTCTTGGAGGGAAAACAGATTAATTCTTAATGACTCATTTTTCCCAGACAAGAACATCCGAGATTATTTGAACGAAGACGAAAAGAACAGACTCTGGCTACCAGATCTCACAATTATGCCAATGACACATTTGAGTATCTTAGTAGGTGTAACACATGTCAACAATGTTTATCTTGATGGTAACAAGAATATAGTGTACCTATTAGGGTAAGTAACATTTTAGTGTTAGTGATATAAGCAATGTTTTACTGTAGAAGTAACTAAGATGTTCACTGAATGAAGTAGCTTAAGGCTTATTTTCAAAATATTAAGTGTTCCATATAGGAAACTGTAATGTCCGCATGCTGCATATTATTTTAGTTACTTAGTAACTAATGTAGCATGTTACTTAATCACTTAGCTGCTAACAATGAACCGTTGATATTACTACAATATATTATTTTACGTTCTTCAGGATAATTAATAAAAATGGCAATGTTTTGATCTTGAAACAATGTGAGAACGACAATGCACAATCTGCACGCACATACATACTTTCCGTCCCAAAATTTAGATACAGCAACAATTTGCATTTTTCGCTGAAATATAATATAGCATAAACATAATCATTCTTTGTTCACCAAATTATTTTATACTCTGAAATTTCCGAGCTTGTGCATACGCCAGTTCAGTTTGATTTAGAAGAAACACAGACTAATTATTTGATGTCAATGTAGTCAGTTGTCTATCGAGAAAAATAGACGTGTGTTTTTAGTTCTTTACACTATCCACCGTCAAGATGCCTGCTGCCCTATTAAGGTCAAATTTTCAAGTGTTGTACTTCTCTGGTCAGTAAATATCATTCTGTACATCTGAAGACTCAGATACTCAACAATTATATACGTCAAAACCAACAATGTACGCTGTTGCGACTCATGTCGAGGTAACTAGGAGAACAGTTAAAGATTTACAGCAACGAATGGACTCGATTCTTTCTTAGCACACTACAAATAGCTTTTCTAAGGCATAGTTATCTGATCAACTACGGTACGGAAACCTAACCTAACCTAACTTCACTCACGCTAGATGCCATTACTCCGAAACCTCCATTAACAGGTTCATAAATACAGTTAAGGTGCAGCTATTTGAAACTTTCATGGAACTTGACGAATTAAGTAAATATTGCAAAAGAAGTTGTGCCCTCATCAATGGAGTTCTCAAGATACTACAGAAAAGCACTGAGGCTATTGCACTGAAAATCTTCAAAAAAAATCTGGAGCTAAAGAACATAAAACCTGGATCTTATTGACAGATGTCACCACGTTGGGGTACCTAGATACAATACTGGGGACGTAGTGGTGTCGTGGGGAACATGCGGGGACTGAGCGGAAATATGAACATTGTGGGATTGGCGGAAAATAGTACATACGAGGAAACAGAAGTTCATGAGATAAGCGGACATAGTTTTGCCTCTACATATTTTAAGACCTTCCCTCACGCTTTCATACAGCGCTGGGTACTGCACAACTTATGATTCGAGCTGGTCATCAGAATTATTAAGTATGAAAACAAAGACGGCAAAAATGTCTTGAAGCTTGATTTTAGACCTACTGGAAGCAATAGAAGGTTTTATTTACTTTTAGTAGTGTCAGTTGAGAAAACGTGAAATAAAAAACATCTTTCTTCATGCAAGGAAGTTTTAACAGCTGCGCATGAGAGTTTCAGCAGATTTACATAATACTCTCGGGTACTGGGAGCAACGAAGAGGAAATAATAGTTTTGTCCAACCGTTTATATTTTATTAGAAGACAGGTCAAACGACACGTGGATTTACTTGTTTATCAGGTGGAGAACTTGGGTTGAAGCCTAAGAATATTAAAATAGTAATCGAAATGGATGTCGTTGAGGCGATAAAACTTGTCTTTCGCTAAACTTCCTTAACCGGCTGTTCATACATTCTCAATCAACATCTATGGAGGAAAGTACAAAAATGACCAGTAAAGAGTACAAAGAAAATAGAGAAATCAGGAAAACATGCTGCTCCTGCTTAAATTCCTCTTCACACCATCGATTAAGTCTGGATCTTCATAATGTTAAAAACACCCCAACAAGATAGGTTACAGAAATTCTTGAAATACTTCGCCAATCAGTAGCTCGATAATACAAGATTTCCTGTTTTTATGGAATGTTCATGGCCGATGACACTAGACGAACTGCGTCCCAAATGGGCCGATATAAAATAACTGGCACAAAAGCTCCAAAATTTAAATTTAAATCATGAAATCTGAAACTATCTTAGGTTGTGTAGATCAATGTTGAATACCCACTAAACCACTTCTTTTATCACCTTGAAACTCATAATCATTAGTGCATATAAACTTAAATTTGATGATGTCTCCAATATTTTGGAAATGAATTTGATTATATTTTCTGTCGGCAGCTGTGATTGCTGCAAATAAATTTTTAAATAAAATCTTTTAAATTTTTCTAGTTCGAATATAGTGAAGTAGTTCAGCACTACATCGTGCCGGTTTTCTAACGTTTATACTTCGAAATGTTAAAGCAAAATTTTTGACGATTTTCTCAATTTCCGTTCCAATTTAACAACTGTTGATGCGAAACACGGTGATAGCTTGAAGCCGGATATCTAAGTACACTGGAAAGCATTGATGATAGATTACATTGACATAAGGTCGAGATGACGTATCACGGTCGACAAATGAACTGCAGGTTGCATTGTGTAGTGTCTAAGGCTCAAATTAGGTAGTCAACTACAACCTTCGTTTTACAGGTCAACCCCAACGGAGCGGAAGACCAATCCTTAATACAGAGCTTAGGGAACTCCAAACTGTACTTAGCGTCGGACTTCGTTCTTATTTCATCCACAGAAAACCAAACATATAGATCAGCTTCAATTAGTTAAACTCCCACTATATATGTCTAGCACAGCTAATTACTTCTGCTAAGTCTCTCCCATTCATTCCCTTGAAAAGGTGGTTCTTTCTTTCAAATATTAGATAGTTAATTAATTATATATTTACAGTTTTATTTTTTAACACATCATAGACTTCAATACACTTCGTACAAAAATATTCATATTATCATTATATATTAACGTAGATTATTCAGTTATTTAAATGTAGTTCTTCTTTCTCCAAAGCTCATCTTTCACAGCCTAATCCGACCTTACTGAAAGATAACTCCTATTATAATAGATCGATTAACAAATTGAAAATGGAAGACTGAGGACTTCGAAATTCTTAATCATGTTTATTTAGACAAAAATAATATACTAGACAATAACTGAAATTAAAAACTAACCTTCAAAATAACTTGAGCTTATTAATTATTTCATCTAAACTATTTAATCTACTTGCTACTCAAAGAAAACTCCAGAGCATTCAGTGTTAATTAAAAGAAATTCAAATTTAATTAGGAAATTTAAGATATGTATTTACAATAATATCAATGCTCGATATATATTTCCAATTGATTATCGACATAAGGAAATTAGCTTCAACTGGTTATGTCAAAATCATTTCTGAATAAATTTATATAATTAAATAAAATATCTTTGAATTCTCAATCATGCAATAATTTAATTAGGATTTAATAAATTTTAATTTTAAATAGCTTATCCAAAGTCACTTTGAGAGAATATGTAAAATGCAACAACATAAATACTTTTCTTCCTTACATAACTATCATTAAAAGCTTTATCATTTTATTGCCTCTTAACAATATTTATATTCAATAAATTTCTCTTTCTTTATGTTCAGCATTATTTTAGTTATGACCTTAATTTTAAAGACGATACGCTTATCTCAAATCAGAATTTACAGTAGCATGAAGAATTTGCAGTTAGGAAAAACTAAAGAAAGGAAACTCATGAAAACATATCTTCCTTACCATTTAGGAAAATCGAAATTATCTAAACAAATCCTAAAACAAAATCTAGACTTAATTCTCCAAAGGTAAAACATTAACTTAATCAAGATAGCCCAACGTAGTAAAAGTAACGTAGTGAGAAGGAGGATGTGAAAGCCCTACTAAATAAGATTTAACCTATCATCATGAAATTATTAACACAACATAAAATTAGGCACTTTATTATCACTAGTCATGACTTCCACACAAACTTCCTTCGATAACTTTTTCGGTACATCAAACTACTACCCTGGACGTTCTTTCCTACCTTTAGAAGAAAATGTCATATTTCTTAAGGACA
The DNA here is from genome assembly GCA_022664845.1 of Lepisma saccharinum. Taxonomy (NCBI): domain Eukaryota; kingdom Metazoa; phylum Arthropoda; class Insecta; order Zygentoma; family Lepismatidae; genus Lepisma; species Lepisma saccharinum. The sequence goes on along the minus strand of JAGDQP010018522.1, from coordinate 13,922 downwards.
AAATTCTCCATCCCGATACTCGAGCAAAGTTGAAAAGGTTTTCATTTAATAAAATCCACGTTTAAATCGGATCATATTGGGAAACTATCGAAAAGATAAACTATTTTCGGTACCCGCACGTACTTTCGCGCACCCATCCCTAGGATGACTTCTCAAAAACCCTCTCTTAACATTTCTATAGTAACAACTAAATATAAGGAAGAAAAAGAAATCTTAAGGAACTATGTTGTTTAGAAAAAATGTTTAGAATAACTCGAATGAAAATAAAATGATAAAAATCATTCGATAGTTTCCACAAATTTAATAATAACTTTATTCTTTTCTTAACTAATTAAACAGAAAGAACATACTTTTCATCCAAATTGTAAAGTAAACAAGCTAAACTGAAAATGTTACTAAGGAAAAATGACCAATAAGAGAAACTTAAAGTGAAAGACAATTTTATTCGTCACAAAATTTAAAAAAAAAAGTACCATTTATTAATATGCAATTTCTTAAAAAAATAAAATGAGTGAACTATACTTAAGCAGCAGCAAAACGGGTCTGCTACATGTAGCCCCAGGTGAAAGGAAGAGAAATGAATAGAAAAAGTGCACTTAACAACGGAAACCAACTTACAAACAAAATTTATAATCATCCAATAATACCAATGCCTCTGGCAACTCTGATTCTTTATGAAATAATACATTATTCACATTATTATCTGAAGTTCTCAAATCTGAGTAAGGAACAGTATATTTTCCGAACTATAAAGAGTTAGCTGATAACTTGCAAAATCTAAGGAGAATTCATAATCCTTGATAAAGGGCATACCTAACAATAAACAAAATCTCAAATCTTAAACGACAAATACTTTCAATTCAAAAGTAGCGCCAGCTATATTAATACAAATAACCTGAACTATACTTATGTAGCAGTAAAACGGGTATGCTACAACGTATGTTAAGAGAACACCACTCGTAGCCATTTTTAAAATGCCAATAAAATGTAAATGTAACGATTGCTCGGTTCACACACACAGGTGGCGGTAGTGTGCAAGACGAGACAGTAGAAGAGTGCGGTCAGTGTGCTATGAGTGTTAAATAGGACAACTGGCAGTGCTCGGGTAAAACATGGGACGTTATTCCAACCGCGAACAGAACGACATCCTATTCATGTACTGTCGTGCAGATGACAATGAGCGTGAAGCAACACGACTCTATCAGGAGCGTTTTCCTAACAGACGCCAACCATCATACAGAACGTTTACAGCAATTTTATCGATCTGTGTGTGAAACAGGGACTGTACTACTTGCCAATGTGGATGCTAGTCTAGCCCATCGTGTACGAACACCTGTTACGGACAAACGTGTGTTAGAAGCTGTGGACAATGCACTCCATACGAGTATGAGGAAAATTAGGCGTGAAATGCATGTTAGTCACATGAGCGTGAGGCATGTGTTACATGTACCTATACTACCTGCAAAAGGAACAATGACTGACAAATGCGGATTTCAAACCAAGTGAAACATTCTGCCAGTGGTTTAGTCAACAGACCACTACCATCATGCTGTTTCTGCTGTACGTACTGTTCACTGACGAGGGTACATTTAGAAGGGATGGTATCGTCAACATGAATAACACACACACGTGAGCAGATGCACATCCTCATGGTACGGTTGTCAGTCATCGTCAACGCCAAATTGGACTCAATGTATAGTCTGATGTTGTCCATGGTCAATTGATCGGCCCAAACATGCAACCCCGAAGACTGAAAGGAGACATTAGACCTTTCTGTAGGAAACATTGCTCGAATTACTGGAAAGTGTTCTCCTAGCGATTTGCCGCAACATGTGGAACATGCATGATGGGACTCCCGCTCACTTCAGTGAGAATGTCCGCCGATGGTTGAACAACAACTTCCCAAGACGTTGGATTAGACGGTCTCCGGACCTAAATCCACTGGATTATTATCTGTGTGGACGCATTAAAAGTGTGGTGTATGCTACCCCTATCAACGATGTCAATGAGTTGGAACAACGTATCCATAACGCCTATACAACTGTTCACTAAGATCCTGATATCTTCGAACGGGTTCATCAACCCATGATCTGGCGTGGTCATACATGCATTGCTGTCCATGCTTGGCACTTTGAGCATCTTGTCTGATGTGCCCGACAGCGTACGCTTGTGTCTCTCTGCATTTCGCTTTCTACCGCTACGAACTTACTGTTCCCACGCTTTCGGCCCTCGCTATTTTTGACAATATGCTACGTGTTCATAGGACGTTTTTTGCTTATCTTGTTGTCAGGAATCACTTCCCGGCGTTTGTTACATTAATTGAGTTACACCCTGTATACTGTAATATAGTAATAATGTATAATAATGCAGTAATAATAATACAGTAATAATAATATACTGTAATATTAAAATTTTCTACTCTAAATCTGAAACTAGTTTATTTAGGAAATGTCAAGAATTTTTTTTGTGTCCGAACAAAATGTAGATTCGTATGTTAGTTGATATATGGTCGCAACAAGTGCTTTGCAACAAAAAAAGAAAAGTCATATTGTGCTATAACTGTTGTAAATATCAATTCCTGGAGTAAAAACGCGATTTTGTCATATTTTTTTCGTGTTATTCTGTGTGATCTATAATAAATTCATTCAGAGTGAATTTATATTCCGCTATTCGTTCTTTTCTCTAAACATTTGTGCAATAAAACTGTAAAGGATACAATGCCAAAGTCCATCAAAAGTATTATAGTTTAAAACTAACTCTCATGAAAATTCTCTCAGATGGGGAAATTTCAACATTAGGGGGGGAAACAATATTGTATTCATAAATAGTAACACAACATGAAATAAGAAACGCCAAAAACAAAATATAAACAAGAAGTCACTAAATATTTGTAGCCCAGTGCTATCATAGGTCATTTTCACACGTAATGGTAATTCGTCCTTAAATGTTACTGAGTATATATTAATAATTATCAAATATGTATGAGTTTTCATTTGGTTTTGGGAGTTCCTCAATAGAGTGGCGGAGATTCCCATGTAGTGAGGACAATTTGCATTATCGTATGGACACCCTCAGAGCGAAACATACATAAAATGAACGAAGAAACAACAGGCTTTAAGATAACGTGCAGAAATCTTATCTCAATGCGGCATATATTTCCTAAGAAGCGAAAAATGACCATACTTTTTTTATATTATTCATTTACTTATATAATTCTAATAGTCATAATTTCAAATCTCTATTGTAATTTGAAAATGTAATAAACTTCTTCAAAACAAGCAATAATAAAATAGTATCTTATTATTTCATTCTATACTTGTAGTTCAATATGAATGTTTCAAACTCTATGGACCGCTTTGCTTATTATTTAGTTGACCCAGGTAAAGTTTAGAATACCTAGGATTAGTCGGTAACAGAAAATTTGTAATTTTTCACCTTTATCTAACAATATTAGGCATTGCGTACAAACAATTCCTTGGCGTTTTCTCTAATGACTACATGTTCAATCCTGATAAGTATTGACTGCTAGTGCAATGCTTTAGTTTGGAGAAACTTATATTGGGAAATTTGAAATCGGGAAAGGCAGAGCACTATAACACATTAAAACAACGATTTAGGACTTAGTTGATTATACACAATTATAGAGAATATCTTCTTATTTATAGAACGTGAAAATTCGTTTTATTTATTTATTTTAATTTTCGACTTCTCCACACGCACACGCACCCTCACAATATTGCTGAGATGAAGTTAGACAAAATGTATAGATCATCGAGGGTACAGAAATGCTTCATTTCGGCGTTCGAGGCTGCCAAAAGCGTGAGAAAATGAACTATAGTTGCGCTCACGGACATAGTTGAGTCAGGTAGTTCTCCAAAGTACCGTATCTTATACAGATACTCAATACTTGATTAAAAGATTATCTATGATACTACGATACTCAGGACAAAGCATTTCAATAAAAATACCAACACTACGCAAAATTATCTAGATACGTGAACGACACTTCCTTAATGCTTTACATTTTCGAAAATATTTGTTTCAAAAAATGTCAATTACGATTTAATATACATCGGAGTTCCCTTTACACGAATAGTGATTAACCGAATTTCCGGATTAACCGAATCCCGAGGTAGTGAAAAACAAATTTGTAATTTAAACTGGCTGAAGTTTCCACATATGATTTAGACTCTTAATTATGAACGAATTTGGTTGAAAATCCTTGCAATATTCTGTAAAAATGTCCATTATTTACGTTATGATTTTACATCAGAGTAGTAGATCTATGTTTGGAAAACTATTTAGTTTAATTTAAAACAAGATGCATTGATTTAAATCAAAGAATAAAATCATTATTTAAATCGCGATTTAAATCAGATGTTTTTAAATAAGTGGTTTCAATCAAGAGATATATTTAAAAAATAGAAATAAAGTGGAGTGTTTTAAATAATTTTGTAGTTTGAATCATATGTAAGGTTTAAATTTCATTTTCCATTCCTTATCCGATAATAGGCTCTAATGATCTAAACCCAATGTCATGTAAGTACGATTACCCCAAATAATACCCTTTCTCAATATGGAATAAAATAATTATGTTTTTAGATGATAAGAAACAGGGCAAGAACCAAGGACCAAGAATAATATAAATGCATTTAATTCTTAATTCTTTTGTAACATCATTTTAAAAGATAGATTTGGTTTACAACAAAAGTGTAGTCTATTTGTATTTTATAAGCATTCAGAGATGAAATATGCAGACAAGGATTAAGTTACTTCAAAGGGAAAAGTACAAGCTTCGTCAGCAAGTCCAAAGATCAACCTCGTTCGACAAGATCAATGTTAACCTGATTCAGCAGTTCATGTTTCATCAGTATTGAAGGCCACCTGAATTAAATATTCCTTAGATCTGCAGTCCAAAGGTTATGCCAGCTAAGCACAACCAAAGTTCAGCTTGACGCCTTGATAGGTGTGGGAAGTGTTTTGTGATAGACTGTAGAAATTACCACCAAGAACTGGGGGTGCAGGGTTTGCATTTAAACCTGACATCCGACGTCTCTTGGTATGTGAGAAGTGGTGTGTGTATACGTTGAGCTGTATGCAACATCTCATCTCTTGGCGTTATCTCCAAGTCATATCGTCCGACTGCGCTCCAGCTTGCTTTACCTTGTCTATACCCGAACTTCAACTACCTGCGACCAAGTTCAGCTCTGGCAAGATTACTTAAAAATTCATGTTATTTATTAGTAGCAATTGTTGCCATGTGAAACTCAGTGATTATAGGTAAATTCAGTGATATTAGTCAATTTTCTATCTTGCGTTCGTTACCACGTTTAGTCGATTTTGTTAAATGTTTAGTAACTATTAAAACTCTATACATAGTCGATATCCTGTGTTTACTTGGCTCTTAAATGCATGTTTTACCCAGAATATAATAAGCCCTCGGAACTTCTCTGATGTACGCTCGTGCTTCCTAAGTAACAACAGCAATTTCAAACCTGGTTAGATTCCGATAAGTTCTAATGAAAATACTCAACTAGAAGAGGAATACATGTAGTTCCAAACAGAAGGTAAAAGCGCAGCCAGGAGGACATGGTGAAGTGTGCCCAGGACTTGACTAAGTCAAGTTTTATTCAAGTTCGGTTATTTTTTAATGCTCCATGTGCTATGTGCTAGGTACAGTCGCGGAATTCATCCCGTGATTTTTTTTTTCGCCTTTTCCTTCGGACCAAAATTTTCCGTATTCCTTTTATCTCTTCTTATTGCGTGACGATGTTTCAAATTTTGAAAATGGGAACCTTCAATTCATACTGTTTTGGAAATTCTAACCCGTGTTCCGATACCGCGCAGTGTCCGAAAATGCATTCACATTACTGTTCAATCAGGACACTTCAATTTTAAATTGCTCGCTGAGAAACGCATTTACGATTCGAAGTTCGGAGTGCAAACCAAAAAATTCAACACCTAAATTTTCAGTCACGACCTTTAAATTCCACTAATGTTCGTTATTTTTCAGCTCAGAGGCCGGATTCTCAACATCAGGTCTGGCCCAATACCAATAAAGGTCAAATTTTCAATTTTGGCAGATTCCCTAACAGAAGGAGTCCACCATCAAATGACCACATGTCTTCTGACCGAGTACAGGACTCAGATAGTCATTCTAGTTCTAGTGCCCAAAATTGGGAGTAAAATCCAAGACAAGTCCAGAAACACTACCAGCTATTACTTCTTCCCGATTTCGACAAATTTTTGTTTCAACCCAAATATGAGGATAATTTATGTTGAATCCATGCCTAATGACTTAAGTGATATTTCTCATTTTGTCCATAATGTTAATGGGTATATTTAAAAGTAATTTTTGTGCCACATTTTAAAAATCTAAGATATTATTCAGTTCAATTCTGGAAACACGTTGAATTATTTTCTAAGCCACAATTCCCCCCAAACCGCCTGTTTCCCCGTTCTTCTAAAAATAAGACATTCTTTCAGTTGAGAAACCGTCCCTAAACCAATTTTAAGTCCATTTTAAGCCGAAAATTAAGATATTTTCGATGCAGATTTTAATAATTTTCGTTAAAATCAGGTAGAGAAATTTGCTTTAAACGTTATGTACATGTATTTAGAGAAAATCTATTTACATTGATGAATTAGACTGGTACCTCAGTTGCAGGTTTGCCGTTGCTTAGCACGGATAAGAGATAACCTGTGAGTTTACCGCTCTCTCTATCATTAATTAAAAATGAGGATTTCTGGTTACCTAAATCAATATGTGATTTCTCTTTTTTCGTGTAATTTCGAAGTTAAATAACGCAAACAACCTGTTAGTCTATCAACTTTATGAACATTTTTGGGCATATAATTCATTGCTAGTGTTTAAAGATTGTACATCTCATAAAAATAACCTGATATGTATAAATTTCTATGCAACCAGGTTTATATGTCCTTGAGCTACTAGTCAAAGACGGTACAAGGAAAATATATACACCAGTGACTGCATACGAGTTTTTGCACATCAGGATCTTGGGGAAGTATTTGCTAGATAGCCCTCATAGTGAACGTTAATGTATATAGTTACTTCATAAGAGTTGTAAATAACCCACATAGTTTCAGTTCACACTCAGTGGTTCAGGTAGTTTACCTATGCGGGCGTCGCCTTCACTTCGATTTTTATGAATGAATATCCAAAAGGGTGAATTCGTACTAAATCTTATAGTAGATCAAACTGAAAAGTTTTCATGACCTACTTCTTGGTTTCATAAATTGTACATGGCATACGTTTCCTGCAATTCATAATTAAGTACCATATATTTTAAACATTTTCGATTTTTTTTTCTATTACACCGCATTTTTGGGTAAAATATGTAAATAAGTATAAAGTCACAGTAAAATGCAGGTTAATTTAGTGCAACTTTTTAGGGCAATTTTAGTCAGATTTAGGACACAATCGGTCATAAATTTAGAAACTAGGACCTCACAATAAATTATTGACTTAAATTAGAAAAATATTTCGAACGAGTGAAATATTAAAGTGTCGATTGTGTTTGGGAGAACAGTATGTTTCTTTGCGAACATATCTGCAAAACAGATCATGAGAAGAACCACAAACAGGCAGTCCTGTGATTTCGAACATGTGAAATATTTTTCTATTTCTTTCCTAGGAATATACACACGATCTTTTCTACTCTTCGGTAATTTAGGTACATAATATTTTACCGCAATGAAAGTTCAATTACCCTTCAAAATTATTCCGTTGGTCAATATTTGGCAAACATTTAGTATTTTGGTGCAAGAAACTGGTACCTTCACAGAAGTCTATGTATTGCTTAGCAATTACCCAGAAAGGCTTCCAGTTAACACTTTCAGGCACTAATTTAAAAGAATGTTGCTAAATATCTAATGCCAACACCGCGATTTCGTTTCACATAAGCTCTATTATCTATTGCTATGCGTCCATATTTTGTAAGATAGGCATGCACCGGTTAATTTTTGGAATTAGTAGGCATTTTCTCAAAGTTTAAGGCATGTAATTTAATTAAAAACTTAACCACTGGACTGAGTTTGGGATACAATAGTTCGAAGAAGTGAACTATTGATCCATTTAAATAAGTTATCAATTGCGACAGAAAGGGATCTTCGACGTTTTCGACGATAATAGATCTAGCAAGTTATCTAGATCAAGTACATTTAGGTTAAGCGTGGTATGTATACACACTATATGAACGTCTAGCGATAGTTAGATTAAAAACTTCTAGGTTAATGTAAACGGTCCAGCAAGGTCTCGACTGAGAACTTCTAATTTTTAGCTTTTCAAAATTTCCGGTTGAAACAGTTTTAATATTTGGCAGGAGCTTCTACGAGAATTTATGGAGACTTAAATATGCATTTATAAGATGCTGAGATTCGGTGCACCATGTTTCTATATATATACGTATGCAAGTTTTTAAGTTAGATTTAAGGACGTCCTCAAATTTATTTACAGGTAACACAAATTGTGAATAAAAGAAATAATTTTAATTGCGGTCGATGAATATGATGAATATAATGATAAATGAATATGATGATGTATCAAATATAAAATGTTGATGATGATGATATGATGAAATAATTGCAATGGTGTCTGTCTCACCGCGCCGCAAATAAAATATATTGAAATGAAATGAAATGTTATGGAATGAAATATATAACGCCGTTTGCCTAAACAGTACAAGCCCTTCGTCAGTTCCAGTCTTTCTTTAAATGTTCATTTGACTTACTGCTCAAATTCCAACCAAACGACTGTTCGTTCCGTTTCCTTTTTAAGTTTAGTACATCTTCTTAATTCTCTTATATGTTCTCAATATACGTTTTCTTTTTAATTTCAATTCATGTTCAAGATATTACAGGAATTATTTAGTAAATATATATCTTACAAACACTATCTGTCATGCAACTAAGTTGTATACAAGCTCATGTTCAGTTAATGTACGATTTACCTGTCCTACAGAAAGTTGAACATACAAAGGTTCTCCGCAATGACACTACACTTAGAGAGTAGTCAACTTGTAGTGTTTACGTCATAATTCCTGAGGGACTTAGCCAACCCCTTCGTAGGATGACCAGCTATTAAATACCTACATTCGTGGTCTCCGTTCCGACAATCGCATAATGGGTCCTTTTTTGCCATTAGAGACTGTTTGGAACCAGAAACAGGAACAAATTCTTGAACATTGAAATCCATTCATCCAAACGGTCATGACTGAATTACCGTTATTTATATGGGTTCACTCAAAAGTTATGAATATGTGTACTCTATGAGTTAATTCGATACGATAAGGCTGCATTAATAAATACTCACGGATTGCTGCAAAACAGTTACATTGAAGTTCGTCGAGAAGCGACTCTTGTGTCCAACAAATGAAATATCATATATGTAATCTGTGCTTTGTTAATTTTCAAGAAAATTTTAGTTCGTTGTCCGCTACTCCAATAGTTTAGTGCAGCACTTTGTAGCCACTCTATATAATGTTTTAAATATTTCTCGTTGCAAGAACTCACCAGTAAAATTCTTCATTTTCCCCTCCGTAATGTCTTGCTTTAAATTTAAATATGTTCGCTTGAAAAATACGAGTACTATTTTGGTTTACCGGTACATTAGACAAAAGTTGATTTTACAAGACCGCAGGAATTAAAAAACCTTCTCGGGACATTTCTTTTATATTTTAAGTCGATTAGACTCAGGTCCTTTTAAATCACATAAACATTGTCTGCGGTGGCATTTAAAGACAAGGGTGTTGTCAGCTCCGTTACATTAATGTTTGGTAGCACATACATATGTAGAAGTTCATAATCCACTATGAAATGTATCGAAAACTGTTTTAGAAACCGTCTCACGGATTATTCACTGCTTCATCTTCTGAGACTTGCGGCAACATTTATTGAAGTGGACATTCCTACTGTGCAAATGTAGCAGATCAATTTCAATTCTCACATTGAACATTTATAATTCGTTGTGAATAAGTGTAACAATTAATATTTATGGTATTTTGTTTAAAATTTAAAATTTAACCCTAAAGCGGTCGCATGGTGTCCGCACGGACCCTAGTACATATTTGAATTGATTTGTAGGAGTGATTTGTTACCGCCCTTTCTGTTCGTTTCAAGTAGTTAAGTTTTTCATTCCACTCTACGTACTGGTGTATACGATGTTAGCCTATGATGTACTGTGTTGGAATACTGACCGGGTTCAGTTGTGCTATTTGTTTTAGCGTACTTCTGTGTAAACAAAAGACTAAATTACTTGTATTATTAGTAAAACATTGATAATTAATTGCAAATATATATTAATAGATTACTGTATACATTGAGGTTCAGGCAGACTCCACGCGACCAGATTCGTTAACTTTTCTACGACAATTTGGCATCAAAACACATTATATATAGGGATCAAAATTAGAATAAGTAAATGAATCCACTAAATAACTATTTTTAGTGGAATGTATATTAGACACAATAAAACAGTTAATGCATCCCAAACGGAAAACCAAAATTTTCTATGAGTGTGTATTCATCACGGAGGGCCGGACGAACCCCACGCGATCGAATTCGTATAACGCAAGGACGCGACCGTTGTAGGGTTAAGTTAAAAATAACTGTTATTTATAGTGAAACAAATTTTAAGTTCAAAATTTTGGTTTAAAAGTCTAATATTTTTCTTATCAAATTTCAGAAATATAGTTCAAGCAAGGGGTAACTTAGTATTCTAACCAAAAACTTTAAAAGATTATAAAACTGGTAAAAATCCTCACAAGTTAATAGTGTGCTTATAATTTACCAAATTTCCTAATATAAAATGTTATAAACTGCTTGATTTAGATGCGGCCCGCCATTTAACTCTTGTATTTTACTGTGGCCGTCGGACCGTATGAAGTTGGAAACCTTTGGAAACATTGATTTACAGGTAGCTAAAGAAACTTTCAGGTTTACAAATAACAAGCATTTATTGCCTGTATATATCGCATTGCTTTAGTTGACACTATTTTGATGAGCATCATATAACAACTCTAGTAATATGCGGTAATATTTGTTTATGTCTGATTACCCCAGCAAGTATTTTTATGTACACTCGGAACAAAACTTCCTACATGCATTTCTTAGGGATAGGCATGCGAACCGACCAAACCTAGCATCATAATTACCTTCGGCTGAAGTAACTTAGTAATAGTTCACATTACATTTCCTCGATATTTGTGTTGTATTTATATTGTATTTGTATTATATCTGTATTGTATGTTCTCTTCACCTTCAAAACAAAACATAACTTATTAGTGGGAATACATTTCTAAATGAGAGTGTTGATTTACACGCCGTCCTCTTCCATATGTTCAGGGAGTGAGAGTACAAATATATATATCAAATAAAATGGTGCTCTTTCAAGAAAAAACACAGATATCCTGAATTATGTTAGAGGAAACTACAGATTCTTCGTGCTAAACACCGGGTAAAATTGGGCAAATAAACGTAGAACAAGAATGTTTATTGATTCGCCACAATAATGGTTCAACATAAGAAAATTAGGAACCTATACGTATAAGACAAATTGCTTAATAGTATAAACAAATTACCTAAGAAAATACTGCAATGCGTGAACGAGCCTCAAAGCGTCATCATCTTCTAGTTTTGGCAGTCTGTGCAATTGTTTTCGAACAAAAATAGTGTAATGCAATATAAAACAACCCTGAAGAAATAACTGCAAAACCGGATAATCGGCGAACAAATAATCGAGTGTTTGGTGTTTTGTTTTAGATTTGTACTTGTCTGAGTGAATACGAATCGTTTACAAGGGTCAAACAAAGTTATATGTGGTAATACAGGTATTGGTTTACAGTCAACACATTTATATTTTATCAGAACGTATGGAAAAGTCTTGAGAATTGTAATCGTATTGCAATACTGCTAATAAGAATAAAGGAGTTCCAATCTACTAACTTATACATTCTTTTCTCCTGAAAAATGTTTCTTGTTTAACTAATTAGACTCTACTACTTTATTTCAGATTTGCGCCTCTGGCACTTTTATGTTCCATGGATTTCAATCTGTATCCACTAGATGTACAGCAGTGCGAATGGAATATACATTCATGTAAGAACATTTGCCTCGCTAGTTACTATAATGTTAGTTTAGTTATGCTATACTATATCATCATCATCATCATCATATTCAGCCGTTTTCCATCCACTACTAGATGAAGGCTCCCCATTTTCTTTGCACATATCTCGGTTTGCTGCTATCTTCATCTATGTAACTCTTGAAAAACGCTTGATTTTGTCTACCCATCTTACGTTTGGACGTCGTCTCGGTCATTTCTTTTCTCTGGGAATTCAATGTAGTACATTTGTCGTCCGTCTTGCATCTGTTCGTCTAGCTATGTGACCGGCCAATCTCCACTTCATCTTCTTCGAAGTCTTGATTATGTCTTCTACCTTTGTTTGTGCGCGAATCTATTCATTTGTATTCCTGTCCCTTCTGGTTATCCCTAGCATGCATCTCTCCATTGCTCTTTGTGTGAGCCTTAATCTTTGAGTTGTTTGTGCATTCAATGACCAAGTTTCACAGCCGTACATCATCACAGGTAAGACACATTGATTATAAACTTTACGCTTTCAGCCATATTCGTAGTTTGCTTTTAAAAATAAAGTATAATCATATATATGTATGTATATACTGTATGTGTGTGTGTGTTTGAGAGAGAGAGATACACTGTGTGTTCAAAGGTATCCGGACACCAGCGAAACGTATGTTTATTATAGAGGACGACATTGTATTACCATTTGTCTCGTGGAATACATAGTCTGTGATGTCAGTAGTCGTACACAGCGCGATACAACAGAACGGGAAGGTCTGAAGAACATACGTAGATTTATAACGTGGCCAGATGAATGGATGCTACTTGTGTGAGAAGTCTGTGCTTGAGATTTCTACATTTTTTAAATTCCTAGTTCTACTCTTCCTGATGTCAGAGTGAAGGGAAAACGGGATGTGTAAAGTCGAATCAAGTGCAGAAGGATCTCCCATGTTGACCTCCAGAGACTCGTCGAGCTTTAATGAGGGTCGCTTAGCATATTCGCCTAACATCCTGCTGGTGTTATTTATAATTAGGTTCAAGCTTTTAATTAGCTGTTGTTTAGAAGTTCCTGTTTAAACGAAAAAATTCGATATGGAGGAAATAATTTTTGTTTCATTCCTTGGGCACGTTATTAAGAAAATTAGTTTGATGAAACTTTGATACGTTATTCTGGGATTGAACATCCAACAGTTATTCAGGAGATGAATGGTTTGGATCTCGTTTATGGTAATATGGTTTTAATGGTCGCTATATTTTTATAATGGATAAGTGCATGATAGTACTGTGTAGTATGTACAATAAAAATATGGATAGGCTCAAATATAGAAGATTATCTACGCTTCAGTAAAATAAGGGGAATCAGACAACAAATTTTGGTTGATGAATGTGGGTTTAGTATGTTTCGTGCACCTGTATGTAAAGCTACATTTGATTCTCATTTAATGTGGCTAATTTGCACGTTGCATGTCTAATGTATGGGAACGTTGTATATTATTTACTTTGTGTTGAGTTGATACTAATATGGTGAATATATTGATTAAAAATGGCTATTACTAATTACGTCTAACTAATTTGGTTATTTGGAATAATTAAGTCTAGCAGTGGAACTTCTCTAGTGTATTAAGGAATAAAGATATTTACTTCGTAAACATCCACATTCGTTCATAGATTTACTTCGGCTGCCTGCTACTTTCTGCTTTAGGCTGCCTCAGCGCATCCACCGACGCCATCACATAGGAATTCCAAATTGCATTAGGACCTACTGCAAGCTCAATGGCTTTTCGGCGCGTCTTGCGGAAGTTAGATTTCCATAAACGAACAGCTG
>JAGDQP010018521.1:0-35851 GCA_022664845.1 Lepisma saccharinum | reverse complement strand
TAATTCTATGTATTCAATCCTTTTTATGTAATTTTCCTCTTCCTTCACTTCTCTTCTTTTCTTCATCAAGAGTTTTGTTTCTTCTGAGATTTTGCTCTCGCTTTTCTTTCTGGTGCCTGCTATTTCCTTCGCTGCCTCTCTTATTATTTCCGCCAGTGTTTTATTTCTTCTATTGATGTCTTCTTCATCCTCTAACTTTTCCAAGGCTCTAAATCTGTTGCTTAGTTCTATCTCGAATGTCTCTCTGTTTTCCCCTAGATTTTCCAAATCTAAAAGTGGCGGTTTTCCTCTGATAAGCTTTTTTATCTCAAGTATAGTATTTAGTTTCAGCTCTCATCTCAACATCCTATGATCGCCAAATACTTTTAAACTGTTCAGAACAGACACGTCTTGCAGAATTTCCGTTATTCGATAGAACGTATTCTATTTCGTTTTTGGTCCAATTTGGGCCTTTGCATATCCACTTCCCCTGGGGCGTTTTTTTTTTTAAAAATATTGGAAATGAACAGTATGTTGGCTTCTGATAATTCCACTAACATCTTTCCTCTCTTGTTTCTTTTGCCAAATCCAAAGTTTCCTACTTTCGTGTCACTGCTCTGCTTGGCTCGTACTTTCCCATTGAAGTCTCCCATTACAATTTTGTAATGCGATTTGCTACTATCCAAATCTTCTGTATCTCCTCGTATAGGTCTTCGATTTTCTCCTCTGGACGTGAGGTTGTTTTAGCATACACTTGTATAATTTCCATACTGTATCTCTTGTTTAACTTTATTACTACCCGTGCGATTCTATCTGAAATTCCTTCAATTTCTGTGATCCATGACTTCAGGTCTTTATTAATTATAAAGCCAACGACTGTCGGTTTTCCACTTTCTGTTCATTTAAAGTAGAACCTTTTTCCCTGACGGTAGTTCAAACTGTTCTTCATTCTTCCTCCACACTTCTGATAGTTCTATGATGTCCCACTTAATCCTCTTGAGTTCACTCTGCAAATTTTCTAATTTATCCTCTCCTGCAAGTGACTGACAGTTGAGAGTCGCCACGTATAGGTCCGTTCGAGTTGCCGTGTCGGTGTCCTGGCAGTCTACAGTCCAAACCCGGGCATTTTGACCCTCTGACTTTCTGCAGGGCTGACCGCTGCCGTTGCCAGCTGCATTCCGTCCTCCGGGCAATAAGTTCCTCCGAGGCTGTTTCCTTACTTGTACCACCATGTGTAAAGAAAGGAGGGGTTCAGACTCACCACGCTGTCAGCTAATGCGGGTTGGTGAGCCAAGCAGTTGCTTGGGTACTAACAGACTCCATGACGTGAACGTATGGATTTGACATTAGGCGTCTACCCCGGTCGTTTCCCTTAAGCCTTAGCAAGAGGAATTAAGGGGTCTCCTCCCAGTTAGTGGCAGAAACCTTTTGGGGCGACACTCGCGGTTTCCCGGCCAGTTAGCTGTATATTACTTAATATGTTTGTAACATGTTAGGAGTAACGAGATTCCTCAGTAATTATTACAGTCCGATGTATCGCCTTTTTTATAAACCGTAACTATTAATGAGGTCTTCCATTCCTTGGGAAGCAGCTTCTTTCTCCATAGCGTTTATCAATTTATGCAGTTCATGATTAATACTGTTCCTCCCGCTTTAATTAATTCGGCTGAAATATTATTTATTACCGGCGATTTGAAAATTTTAAATTTCTTTATCGACATTTCAACCTCGATCTCGCTAGGTCCGGGTATCCACGGTTCTCCGATATAGATTTCAAATTCCTCTGTTTGTTCTCCGTTGTGTACATTAAGAAGTTTGTCGAAATAACTTCTCCACACATCGAAAATTTTAATCGGATCTGCCTGCAGGTTCAATTTTAATCCTCGCTAACCTCGGCTGGTAACCTTTTCTTAACGAGTTTACCAATTTGTACAGATCCCGTATGTTCTTTTCCTTCCCGCTTTCTTCTATCTCCTGAATCTTTTGCGACATATATTTTCGCTTTTTATTTCTGAACCCGCGTGTGGTGTTGCGTTTCACATTACTGTAGTGTTTGGTATTTGCTTCGCTTTTATTACTTATCCATTGCTGCCTTGATTGTTTTCGTTCTTCATGAAGGTTAAGGCATTCTTCATCAAACTAAGGCTTGTTTTTCTGATGTTTCTTCTCACATATATGTTCCTTTGCTGCGCCCTTCACTATATCACGTATTGAATCCCACATCTTTCATCAATTTCACTATTAATTTCATCTTCATTGCTACATGAGTTGGATAAGATTTCAAACCTATTTGAGATTTCGAGTTGGTAGCCTGCTTTTACGCTTTGATTATCTAATCGTTTAACTTCGAATTTGAGTTGATTTGATCCTTTGCTTTCTCTGTACGCGATGCATAACATTTCCCTTACGTTTGTGATCACCAACTGATGGTCGGTGTCACCTTCTGCTTCTCGTTAAGACCTAACATCAATTATATTGGTGTGTCTTCATCTGTCTAGTAAAACGTGATTGATCTGGTTGAGCGTTTTGCCGTCCGGAGATACCCATGTGTATTTGTGTATATCTTGGTGCTGGAAGTATGTGCCATTACTAGTAGGATTTTTGAGATCGTGAAAGTTATTAGCTGTACTCAATTGTTGTTGGTGATTTCGTGATGACTGTATTTGCCTATAATAGGTCTATATTTTTCTTCCCCCCCCCCTTCCTACCTTAGCATTGAAATCACCCAACAGAATTTTCGTATTATATTTCGGTAATCGGCCAAACAATTTTTCTAGCTTCCATATTGTTATACACTAAAATAAAACTAAACTCCCTAGCTTTAGAGCTCCGAAAGAGCATTGGCGGCCACTATTTTGGGTTGGGGTGGGGTAGGGTGGGGTAATGTATGGTAAGCACGTTGACTTTAATCTTCTTGTTTTGGGGCTTTCTGGACTGGAGTTTGCTACTACCTTACCTTATTTAAGCAGCTTACCCCCGATGTTTGAAGCCAGAACAGCAAGTAAATATTTGGAACGACTTGATGTCAGTAATAAATAGCGAAAAAATAAATACATAAAGTATTAAAAATAAATGCAGCGAATCAATCAATAAATAAATAGATGATATAAGGCGGAAGGACTTTTTTCTCTTTAGCCTTAGCCAGCGTCACCCATTCTCCGCCCAGTGTCACCTTCAACTACGATTTCAAAGTGCACAATGATTTTAATATAGACACACGAGCTTTATTTCTCTAGTGACTCAGGTGTTTCATTCCACAGTTTGAAGGATTCTCCGTTTTGTGTGAGAAGTTATGATTGAATTCTTCACAATCGCTTTGTAAAAAACTTTGATTTGAACAGGGTTTGAACTATCTCTATGGGACCTATACAGCTCTGGTGGAGATCGAATCCGCGAATCCTTGCATCAAAGGCGAGGCTGCTAACCACTGAACCTGTGAAGCAATAGTATATATTATTACGAAAGAATATATTATCACCTATCTCCTCATTAAAGCCATATGATTTGCTACTTTGAGCGCAATACAATGATATTATGCACCTAGACAGAAGAAATACAGTCTAAAAATTAAGTAAGTGTGACCCTAAAGGTAAATTTGTTTCTTAAAAACTAAGTAAATTATTGTTTATGATGCATTCCAGCGTAACGGACGCAACATTTGCACAGCACTTTTGTACGTTTATGCATATCTTTTATAAAATTAATGTTACAATTGAAAGTTAAAACTTTACTCAAATGTAGACCATAAATTGATTTGAATTCCATGAAAAAAATATGTGATTGCATCTTGAATAGTTTTCAAATGACAAAGTTTTAAATTTTCGTAACGGACGTGTCACGGATTGGACATGACTTTTCAGTACTTGGGCAAAATTGCATTTTCTACCAAGTCTTTATAGTAGAAGGACAAAGTATATATTTCATTACTGCTGCAAATTTTCTGAATTACTCCAATAGTTTACCTGTGTTAATTTTTTAAAGCCTGTAACGGACGCAACATAAAAACGTTACGGCGCACATAGCAAGTGAATTTCGCTTGTGAAAGATAACAAATTTAAATATTAAAGAAACATGAAATTAATAGTAATTAGTAACACTACTTTTCAGTGAAACTTAGAGCACTTATAGAGGATGTCTTTGAAATAATCGTGCAAACTTCTGGAGGTGATTATTCACATAAAAAAAAAAGCTTTGAAGAAATTTTGAGACATGCGTATGTTTGGAGCTACAGGTGGTCAAAATTTCAGCGGCACTGACGTAAGCGGTATGGGCTTAGAAAATCACTAACAAAGTAGTACCATCATAGACCTCATAATATATAGACTTGGCGCGCTTCCCTATTTCTGGTTACGCTAAAATTAATGGATTTTTGCTCAGGGTACGTGGTTTTGAATCCATCCGCTAGGTAGCTATGCCATAGACGTCATAGAAGAATATGAGGTCTATGGCAGAGCTAACTAGCGGATGGATTCAAAATCACGTGCTCTGAACAAAAATATATTAGTATTTGCGCAGCCAGAAATGGGGAAGCATGTTAAGTCTATCTATTATGAGGTCTATGGTGGTACCCTATACATCCATTTAAGCAATGTTTATGATTGATGGAGTGCCACGTACACAAGTTTTGCAATGCAAGGATTTTATTGTCAAGGAAATAAATGGTTTAGTAGGACACAGACATCTTCTTTAAGCTGGATTTTACAATCATAAAATTTGCTTAAATGCGTGCGTTGATTACTTCTCCAATTATGATTTGCTAAGCTGTTTATGCTATTTTGTCGAGCTATGACGTCATTTGTGACGATGGCGTCGTAACTTTGAGCTCATATAGCTCCGGAACTACTCATACCTCGACATTTCTTCACAGGACCGTTTTCTTTGTGTTAATGTGAATAACCACCTGCCAAAACTTGCGACAAAATTTCTGGGATACACTGTATAGCCTACCCTCAGCATTTTGCCTTGCAATGTTACAGAATTGCCGCGCATTATTGATTAATATTTCTCGTTCCAACATACGACTTCGTATCGCTCTTTCGATAATCTCCTCCCCCATTAACACCATATATGGTCATTTACCGTGCGAAACATGGCAAACAGAGTCCATTTAACTTTGTTCAGCTTATATTGCAAGCTATCATCAATACGTAGCAGTTCTTAACCTCCCAGTTGCACCATTGGAACACACATATTTAAGCCGATCTTTATGAAATATGTACTCTCCAGATAGCTTTATTGTGCATTAGTAAAGAAAATATAATGCTTTAAGTCATTACTCAGAAAAACATAAGTGCTATTGTTAGATCCAGAGGGCAGCTTACGAATGTTCAATATTTGCATCACTGTTTCATCCTCATCAATATTTGAACCTTGTTTTTGACTACGGGTAGCTGTGTTTTAGTAACGAATGCATTTCACATCAGTAGTGATATTCGCACTTTCCTTAGAATTTTACGGTGTCTACAAAAGTTCTATTCGATTTACGTAGTATAAGCAGTGTCACTTGACTGCGCTGGTTCGTTACAGTAATCAGCCCTAGGGTGGGGTGTATCGAGAGAGTAATGATCCTTGGAGTAATACTCCGGCTATGTTGTTTGATGTTAAAAGGAGATGATGTGTATATATTGACCTGACTTAAGAGGATTATTGTGCAAGATGGTGTGTTAAATTTGGGGAGAAAAGATCAGGGTAGTAATACTCCATGCAGTAATACTCCGTCCACTTTGTTCGGGGTTATGGTGACGGCGTCTGGAAATTTCCAACACATGGCGGGGTCTTTGACCTGCGTTCTAGAAATTACCATCACGTGACAGGGTCATTAACCTGCGTTGATGCCAGATCTTGCTTCCAAGATTGCCAGGTTGTAGAATTTTGACGTAGACTTGACCCAAGTGAGTTTGCAGTGAGGAGCAAGTTAGAACATGATTCATGACGTCACGAGGTCATTGACGGGAAGCACGATAGTAGTTGACGTTTGAGGATACAGTGTGAATTCAACTGAGGATTTGATCATTGATGTCAGAAGATCTTTGACATGAGGTCATTAGTGGGATACAGGCTACGACTTGTTGCTTGACGTCATGGCGTGGGTGAAAGTTCTGAATATATATGGAGGAAAGTAGTGTTTTATGTATCATTATAAAGAGAGGTGAGCATCAGTCATGGCAGCGCAGAAGGAAGGTGTAGTACGCCATGTTGACTTAGCAGTAGAGAACCGTACAATATATATTTTGATAAGGTCTAAAGTAAAGTCTGAACCACCTTCACCATCATTTTTATCTTCATCATTGGTAAAAGAAGAAGATGACAACGATATTAGGGAGGTACATTACTCACTAGTTCCAAAGAAAAAGCCAGACGAGGACGACGACGAAGATATTAGGGAGATATATTCCTCATTAGCTCCAAAGGAAAAGACAAAGGAGCGTGTGTTGAAGGGTGCAGTATATCATGTAAAGAAGCGTTTGTGTTATGAAAATAGTTATGTAAAGCAGGCATCACTACTATCAAGAGCAGTACCAGTGGCAGCATTTGCTCCACAACTACTAGTAGGAGGAACAGCAGAACAAGTATTGGTGAAACCACCACCAGCAGCAGAAGCAGCTGTAGCAGCAGGCCGAGTGAAACTACTAGGAGGAACTTCAACTCAAGTAGTAGTGAAAAGTGACAAGTGTGGATGCAAAAACAAATTTGTTAGATGAAAAGTATATTCGAGTGTCATTAAACAAGTGGAATCCCGGGAGTGCATGTATATGTGAAAGACATTATAATTAGGAAAATAATCAAACAGCGCATGCGTGTTAAACCAAATCAACTGGTAACAGGGCGAGAAAATTGAAAATTATTTTCGAAAACGTGTGTGGATTGATCTTAAAACTCTCAACAGTGAAAGAACTGTATTGTATATATAAGGAAGATAATCCTGAACTGAATAATGATGATGATG
Source organism: Lepisma saccharinum (assembly GCA_022664845.1). NCBI lineage: Eukaryota > Metazoa > Arthropoda > Insecta > Zygentoma > Lepismatidae > Lepisma > Lepisma saccharinum. The sequence continues at coordinate 28,926 of JAGDQP010018521.1, read as the reverse complement.
ATATCTATCATACGAAATATGAAATATGGTCTTTCAAGTTCATATGGAGGGTGTTATCGATTTGTTACACGAAAAAGATCGTAAACGAAAGATCGAGTGAAACTTTATAAAATAAAGAGTGAAAAAATGTCATTGTATTGTGTATTTTGTGGGTGTATATATAAAGTAGACACTTGTATTTTACAAACTTATCGTACTTATTTAATGGATAATCCAAATCAGTGTAATGAGTTTAAGTTAATGATTCATCATAATAACTATATATCTGTCTGGAATATAGGCAAAGTACTTTCAAAGTATCAATATTTGTTGAATCAAGTGAATCAGCATAAAAATTGTTCGGAGAAGTACGAAGTTTTCAGACCACAGGGTCATGTAAGTATTTCCATGAATATTTTTTTTACAACTTGTAGAAATTTAGCTCGTATTAGTGAATTCATTACTCAACTCGTATTGTTATTCATGAACAATTGTCTGTAGAAGAGTCTCTAAGTGTATCTTCAGAACAGTACATTATTGATGTCCAGGGATTTAAAATCTCTGCACATATGTTTATTATCAGATAATTTTGTATCGTAGCTTGTGATGCTAGTCTTTTATTACACTGTTTAGTAAAATTTCCATGAGAACTTACGGGAGTAGGACTATGTTATCTAAAGCAAGTACATTGATTAACACAAAACATTCACTATTTAGAATGGGTCACTTCAAATGGATACAACGTTTCCCACATTCGAAGAATAGTTTTTTACTTGTGTTCAAGCGAAGCTACATTCTTTTGTAAAGGTCTTGAAAAGCACAGTGGATTAAAAAGCTATTTCACTTGCAAAGTGTTGATCATCTAAATGAAAAGGATTGTCCTGCCCTCAAAACATTCAATTTGAACATTGTTATTTTAAAGTGTACTTATCATGACCCTGTCGAAATAAATGGTTGTGCATTACAAAACTGCTTACAACTTCAGTATTGGCTGAAACATGGAAAACCTAAAAACCTTGTAAATATTTTATCATCCATGCAAATCTAAGAAAAATCATGCCCAAGTCAATTTTATAAAACACTGAATTTACTCTTAATAATAAATAATTATGCTGTATTCATTCGTTTTCATTTCAAATAAGGCTGCTCTTCGATGATAACACATGGTATTAATAATATATTTTTTCTTTGAAATGAAGAATAGTAAAATGCTATTTACAACGTTGCTTGTTCTTTTGTTTAATAATTTGTTTAACATATTTTGCAACATTTTTAGTAAGTGAGAAGCTCTCTTTGGATACCGTTTAATACGGGTAAATTAACCGTTCATATTAAAATTTATTCGTATTTGTAATACAAAGGAAATATTCTAGATCATTTTCATTTTTTCATATTTATAGATATTCACCGATCTACTTCCCCATGACGGATCTCCTTCTTGAATATTCTTGAAAGTAGGACATCAGCTTACTAAAATTGTTTCTGCTCAATTGTGTTTTAAGACGGAATTAGCCTCCACGTATTTGTCCTCTGGGCCGAGAGATGGGGCAGGTGTTTCCGTAACTGGGTTTCCACCTGGTTAGAGTTGTGTTAAATATTTATACGCGGAGGACGGCACTGTTGCAAAATAAAAACTGAAAGTTGTATTTCATATGGATTACGCGAGCAAGATTTTGTTTGAGAGTATTCGAGCACGGGATAAGATTTTGCAAGAAATCCTCGCCGTAAAGAAATTGACGTGGAGTCATTCGGTATATTATCATTATATATATATATACTGTTCCATAAATCGTGTTATTTTCTAGAGCTCTTGGAGAAGATGAAGATGAAATTTTCACACTATTAATAAGAAATTTGGCGTTCTTATTGAAAAGTGTTTGGATTTTTCAGATTTTAAAAGTATATTGCACAAATCACTGTTAGCCCCAGTTGGGAGAGTAAACACAGGAGCTCATTTTCGTTGTGGGAGATTCAATCTTAAATTTCTCCAACAATAATTGTAAGGATTTTGCGAGAAATGCGTATTGTCAGTTACAAAATGCAGTAAAAATCATCCTCAATGCTAGTACAGATGTCTCGAACATTATTTTGGGTAAGGCCCCCCTCTTGAGGGAACAAAAGGCGTAACAAGGGGTGGGCGAAGTGTTACAAAAATCCCAGACTTCATTTTGGGAATGCTAGTGAGTGTCAAATTGATCGTAAATGTCACAGAACAGATGCTCCGTTGCTCGCTGCATGTGACAGTGACTTTTATAGGGGCCACAACTCCCCTTACAAAAATCATTTTTAAAAAAACATATCATAAAATTTTTAGAAGGGACATTCAAACAGAAGCTAATTTTTTGATCATTTAATGTGAAGTTTGCTATTATTATAGAAAAATGTATGATTTTTTCAAATCTGGAATGTTTGTTTGGTAAGCCACCACCTTAGGGGGCGCAGGGTGCGTAGTGAAATTTGGTAGAACACCATATAAGTTCCCAAACAGATATAAGTACCACTATTAATCACCGAAGTTGTTGATGTTTCATCATGTGTCTCTGGTGAATGCATTACTTCTCGATTACAGACGTGACTCTTGAAGTAAATATGATTAACTATGTCAGTTCGTTTTTCCCTAGCAAAATCCGTTTTGCCTAAAGTGCAAATCTTCCTATGATTTTATTGAAGCTTCATAGACTAACGAAGTACATGACCCAAATCAACAACTGGATATCCACTTTGAAAGTCAGTCTGGATAGCTTTCTCAGTATCCTGTGGGATTATAAGAGAGTCCATACTCTCTGTCTCAAAACTGAAAATAAACAAATAAATTAATTAATAAATATATTTCTTCCGGCAGGTTGACCGCAGTATATTTAAATTCTGCAAGAGTTGATGTTAAGGAATACTGTTGTTACAAGTTTCTACGACAGGATGTTATAAGTTTAACTATCTAACAGTAAACCTAAAAAAAATACTACAAGCGGAAAGGAAATTCTGATATAGAAAATCAAAGTTTATATACATATTTGAATATGTATATGAATAGTACAAGTATTGAGACTAATTCCTTCGAGAAAGCGGTTGACCCCCCCCCCCCGCAAGAACGCCTGAAAGCAGTGGCGGCTATTGCTGGACAGAAGTGGGAGCAAGTTAGTCTTTGAATATTCGTATCAGTGTAAAATAGATTTGATGGACTTGAAAGCTCGGTCTGTTCTACCAGACAATCGACATTTCTTTATATTTGAAAATCTGAAAATGCAAAGTGCTATACACTGTAATGCCAAAACCAGGTACTCGCCTTATAATCGACAAGCCCGGGTTTTATACTCGGTGCCGGCCACCTTGAGTGAGATTTTCTCTGATTTTCATCAGTTATAAAAGGCACCTTGAATAATGCCAGGGCCTTTCCTTCCAAAAATTTTCCTCGTTGTTGTTAATGTCTGGTATAAAATGGCTGAAATCGGGCTGTATCTGGAAATTATTAAGTAAATAAAACTATATACTTGAAAGTAGCAATAAAAGTTCATTCTTGTTTCAGTTTTATACACAGATGCAAAGTATTATTTGTAAAATTTGATATATTACCAAATTATAGTACAGTAAAACCTCTTTGAACTGCACTTAACGGAACCGGACCTGTTCCAAATCAAATTTACGATTTTTCATTGAGTAAGCCTCTGCAAACGCAATAACAAAATCGTTTATTTTACAAAGACAAAAATTATTTTAATAAATTGAGGGCAAAAACATCACAGAACGGTAATTTTAAAATTTTCATTGTGGAGAACTCGCTTAGGTATATATGATGTACAATGTAATCTGAAAGTAATGAAAATTACACTATTTATCGAAAATCGTTCCGGATAAGATTAATTAGGAGAATTTACTTTTCAAATATGATCGAAACAGCTTTAGTATATGTTAGATAATTTTAATAATTCATTTTAAGCATACACGATATATATTGACATATAACGTCCTTGTTGCGAAATGTAGTGCCACGGTTGCGAGGTTTGGAATACAACCTTGGCAAATGTATATAAATTGCGTGTTTGAAAATACATTTTTGAGAGTTTAAACTGTTATCTGTTAATGAGAATGAGATGACCAGAGAATGGGGGAAGCTACATAATGAAGAACCAGTACAGGGGATGTCAGCCCCAAAATCATCGAAAGCACTCTCCCCCAACTTTCAAAATTTTCCGGTTAAAAATCAGTAGAAACCGTGCAAAAGTGCACTGACTCCCTCCTAATTTTAACTTTACATCTGCAAAATTCAAAATACTGGCCGCATCCCTGTGAAGAACTCAATACATTGCATAATTCACCCGACATTATAAGAATAACTAAATCATGACGGCTGAGATGGGCAGGCCATGTACATCGAATGGGAGAAAGTGATGATTATATTGCACCGTGGTTGGTCAAGAGGAAAACTGGCATAATGTTGCCCGTGATAGAATACAATGGCAACCTAGTTATGTAAACCATAGAGTTAGTTACTTAGTTTTCGCAATAACACCCATGTATTTCTGTTGCTGCTTCGACCAGAGAACTTTTCTCGAATTTTATAGATCAGTAGCAAGTTGTCACCACTGTAATCACTCAGTGAGCGTTGAACATAAAATTGACGTTTTTAAAACATGAAAATTTTAAAGTATGTAACTTCGTTTGTGCGCGCTTAAAAGATCTACGGAAATCAGGTAGAGGTCGTGAGGAGAAAAACTTTGTGAAGAAAGGAAAATCTCTCTTTTATAAATGCGAGGGTCGGAGGCTGAGCGAAGCGTATGGTGGACCTTCGTGGGACACAGTACACTTGATTTCTTCCTACATTTTGTAAAACTTGATGTGTCACTTCAAACGTTAAAACCATAATATGGAATATGATTATTTTAAAAGCTAAGGTGAGGCAAGCAAATTTCGTTTGTCATTCGTTTATATTCACAGAAAAAACATCTGTTAGATTCAAAGAACATAATTTGGGAGGGGGGGGGGGCAGCCGGAACCATTCGAAAATTTTCAAATATACATAATGTTAAGTATTGTATATCAGTTAAAATGAAAAAAAATAGTCTCCGGTTTGAAATTAGTGACACAAAAATTCGGAATGAGCTTCGGACAGCGAAAGAGGCTGGAGGCAGGAGGAGAGAGTAAGGAAACGTGATAAAATTATATATGCGTCCGTAAAATGCAAGTTTGAAAGGAAGACTTCTCCTTTTCCCTCTCCTGACTTTCGTCAGAGAACATCTAGAAAATCTGTAACTCGGGCAAAAACATTTCTTCTGCTTGACGTGAATGGCTTCGGAAAATCGGAACGAAGCTATCCGAAGATGCACGAAAGTATTCTCTCTGGAAACACCTACACTCTAATGTGGATACGTAAGAAAGTTCATTCTTACGATTAAGACTGAAGATATCATCGCGTGTTTCGAACAGCCGAGACAGGGGTGGGCGCGTTGTGCTTTTTGGAAACTACACATGTGACCAGCGAGCACGATAAACAGCTTGAGCCTGGTGCGGAATGAATTCAACAACAACGAAGACAAGAACCGCTAGTGACACTGTTGTAAACTAATGTAAATTCGCCATGAGACAAAAACACACACACACATTCACACACAGAAACACAGAAATGCGAATCTTCGATGATTAAGAATGTGCGAGCCTTTCCTTTCGTCTTCGTTCTCTTTATACAGTTTATAGAACATACACCTCTGACTTCAGATTTGGATATAAATCATTATGATGTTAATTGTTGAAATTTGCTTCATTATTTCCTAACGCTTTTGTTTATTGAATATTCCGACTTTACAGTATTTTCTCCAATCAAGATTGAGATTATGTTTGCAGTTCGTAGTTGCTTAAACAGAGTTGACGTAACTGGCTTCGGATCCAGTAAGTTCGAGGTTCTCATCCCATAGGTGGCAGTGATGAATTCAGACACTTTCACGCGGGTGGGAATTTGAGTTCATTGGGGGGACTAATTTTCAAGGAAATAAATGCTATTTTTAAGACTTACTGCTTCATACTAGCAAAATATAAGGGGTGTAACTACAATTTCGTGAGAAAGAGCAGGTGTCCAAGTTACTTTACAGGCGAGGTATAAATAGATGAAAATGGGTTACTGTGGAAACCCAGACAAAATCGCAAGAGAAGTCGGCTCAAAGTTCGATTTTAAAATTTTCTCAGATTTGGTAAAAGTGAAAGAATGCCTATGTCTGGATGGAAATTTTCACGCAGTCTAGAGAAAACTTCGTTTTTTAAATCTTGTACGTGAGAGAAGTTTCTATAAGGCCCCTAGAAGTTCCTTACAGGAGTGTCAAAATTCTAGCTACGTCACTGCAAAATAAATTCTCAAAAATAAAAACTGAACCATTATATTTACGAAGTGTTCAGTCTATCGTCTCTGTTTGAGAATTAATTAATAATAAAACGTCAGTCTGGGAACAATGAGTAGAATCTTGTCGGGGATAAAGTTAACACCACCACAGGGACTCAGCAACCGAAAAATAAAGTGGCGCTCTGCATATGAATAATGAAATAATATTAGCTCGATCTGGGGTGTGTCTAGGTCGTCAATAAGCAAATAAACAAAGAATAAGAAAACTTGCTTATCTGTTTTCACAAATAGTACAAATAATCTTTTTTTCTTGACCTATGTCTAGAGCCCAGTTCAAAGACGATTATGTAGGCACACATTTGGAGATATAAAAGTGGAGAGGGCTAAACTTGCTTGAAAGGTTCTACTTCATAGGCGGCAGCGCAATAAAAATGCTGCCAAAGAACATAGCAGACTAATCACGCGCGTACTTAGCACAAATTGATGTAAGCACAATTTGACCAAACTTATATAAGAATTGATGTAAAATTACTTTTAAAAATGCCATTGTTGAAACAAATCTACGTACATCTTTTGCATAGACTATAGAACAGAGAACAACGAATAACAGAAACAGTTAACAAAAGCTATTGGAAAGCTCTCTTTTAGCCACCACCTTGTAAAATAAGGGAGTAAAATAAAATATAAAAAGCGGCAATTACTGAAAATAAATAAAATCACTCTGTATGGGACATTTGATAATATATAATGTCCTGACCGATCTAAGCCTGATAAAATCCTGGACTACATTACTTTCAAAACACAGAAAAGAGAAAGAAGGCGCCTACTAACGATCATGTGACACTAATTCTCAAAAACTAAAAATTATAAAGAGAGCATTTAGTATCAGACATTTCTGTGCATTATGCTAACAAACACTAAATCAAGTCAAAAACAAAACTAAAATGATAAAAGGAAAACTTAAATTGGCAGAACAGGATCGCCAATAGCAAGATGATGAGACATATAACCCAACTGAATATAATATTTGGGAGACAAATGAACAGTAGTCTTGAAACATCTAAAGAAAGTGATCTCTTTGAAAAGATAATCAACAACTGTGTAAAATAAAGAGTTGTGCATTAATCTTCAAAACACTGAAATTACACATAATAACACTTGTGTGTACAAGTTGCTACACAAAGATATTAGTGTTCTAAAATAAAATTATTATTTAAAATGTGTACCGGAAAACAAATATAATAAGAAGAATACACTACAAATACGAGGGACTGAAATTACCATTCCGATTTTTTCTGACATTGGCAAATATAAATTCACTTATTAGAAACGCATGCATCGACTCCATTCAAATGCAGTCGAAAAAGGCATAACATTCATACATAAGTATTAATTAAGAGACGAACGAAAGAATCAAATATATAACGAGAAGATGCCAAACAAAAATGTTATCTCTTAACTGTCTAGTCGCTAATAAAAAACAGGCGGTTAAGATGTACTAGGAAACTGGAATAATTGGAGGAACAAGCAATTTATCTTTAAAAAAGAAAACACTAACAAACACTTGTAAAAACCCATAAGCTACTTGAGGTAAATAATTACTTGAGATGTAATGTTTTTTGAACTCGAAAGTTTACACAAGCAGTTCCAGTAAAATATTCACACGCACACACACACACACACACACACACACACACACACATATATATATATATATATATATATATATATATATATATATTAGCCTAGTTGAAAATCTCTGGAACTTAAATCCTCTTTGAGATTTTATACACTTCATTAAGAGAAGTTCAATTTAATTCCTCATCCTCTTACCCCGAATTAGTGTTCACCGAGCAATCTGTATCTGCTGGTAGAGCGCTGTTTATGCCTTCGGGAGGTCCTGGGTTTAGATTCCTTAATGTAAGACAAAATCTCCCTGGATATAATCCACTATGAACTGGACATAATCCCCATTACCTTTACACAGTTAAGAAGAAATCTTACTTGGACAAAAGCTGCGCATAAATAAATAAAGAATCAGTAACTTACATGACAAAATAAAATTTTATTTACTAGTGGAGCTAATAAATCTAATTTTTAGCATTTTTTAAAAGTGTTTTTATTTGAAATCTTGAATGTTGTCAATGTTTTCGATTAGTAACAGAAATTAGCAATGATTTAAACAAAGTTTTTAGCAATGAACTGAACTCTCATATCGAAATTTTGAGGTAAATTTTTAAAGCTGATTATTGGCTGGGTTTTATTGTGTTTCTTTTTTTGGTGGCGGCGGGATGTCTACTTATTGATAAAAGCGCATGAGAAACAATACGACATATGTTATATGAAACAATATATAAAGGTTTTGTTTCTGAGAGTAAGAGAATTTCTCACTGTGGATATTTATACACCCTTGGTAGTATACAATGCCAAGCAATCAACAAATTAAAAATTCTTACCTATTATTAACCATATCTTCCTCTTGTAAGTTGCTAGAAGAGCGGCTAAGTTCTCTAGCGATGTCATCTTCCCGTACAGCACTCCAAGAGCTATTGTCTTCATTAAAATTATATTGAACTACGGCATCTTTCAAGTCCACTGTAATCGCATTTACATAATTACATTCAAGTTTACACCTTTTCAAATATAAACGACATGCTTGTGAATGTTTACCAACGTTTTAATTTGTGATAGAGGTATTCTAGCTTTACCCATCACAACAGAGAAAAAAATAACGCACCGAACAGTAAAAACAGAGTAAGCACCGTTGAAATTCTCCTGTCGATATCAGCAAGTGTCGTCGCAGTTCGCATCTGATTCTCATGGCGGCGCTAATGAACCGTGGGGAATTCTAATAGATGGATTAATGTAAAAAAAATTACTTCCTTCGGAATGTGTATACTTTTTAAAGTAAATAACTATTGCAAAGGAAAAAGCAATCTTCACTCTTTGCAATGACATATATTAAATGGTAAACAAATGCACCATTTTAGTATAGCAAAAAGTAGAAAATCAATGTTACATAATTTTGCATAAAACTGTTGCAAACGAACTGCGCACCTCTTGAGGGACAAGGGCATAAAAGTTCATGTAATGCAAAAGGAACTGCGAAATTATTTATGTCAGTCATTAAGCTGTAGCGAATCATATATTTTAGATTTGATGTTCCTGCTTCGTTAGTTTAGTAGAAAAGTATAAACAAAAATGCTTAATTAGTAAACAATTAATTAATAATTCAGGAGTTAGCTCCAATAAGGGCACATAGCAGTACATGCTCTTTTATGGAGAACGTGTCAAAAGATCCGCCATGTTGTTGTGTACTATTCTGTGTAATATCTTTGCAATATTTCAATTTTTGAATGTGGTAGCCCTGTTCGTTTGAAAAAAAATGAATAACAAAAACAAACATATGATCTCATCACTTCCAATGTGTACATATTCCTGCAGTTCAGAATATGAATGTGCGTTATATTAAATTTGTGTTTTTGTGTACTTAATAAATAATGATGAGTAATAATAGTTAAGAAGAATTAAAAGTTGCCAAAATTGGAGGAAAGAGACCAGTAAACAAAAGTGAATGGAAACAAAAACAAGACAAACCGAAATTTAGGAAATATTTGTACCTCTACCTCTGGTAAGTTTATTGGAGCAAAAGTAGTTTCTGCACTCAAAGATTGCTTTTTGAAAAGTGTTGGGAACATGTGACAGAGAATCAACAGTGTGCATTGTATTGGACAGTTTATGGAACTGCAAAGAAGAAAGTGCAAGATTGTTTTATTGCTAACTGCATGAGAAATGTGCCTCTAAAGACAGCTGCAATGAACCCTAAAGATAAAATACAGAACATGCGGTGCTACAGAGTAATAGATGGTGTTTCAGAGAAAATGTATGTCAGAAAATCATATTACATTTATTTCAAGTTAGCATGAAGAGGATTAGAATCATTCGAAATAAAATTCTTCTAAATAATACTTTTGAAGAAAGGAGAGGAAAACACATGAACAGACCAAGAAAGCTACGTAGCTCAATATGGGCCCATATTTTGCTACACTTGTAATCAATACCGCAAAATGTTACTATTGTCAAGAAAAATCAGAACTTTCTATTTTGATGATCCTGATCTGAACATAAAACAACTTTTTGAACATTTTTCTGTATACTGGAAAGGGAAGACAAGAAACGCACTTTCCATGAAGTACTAGACTTATATCAAGCTTTTTCGACAGAAGATTAATGATATCTTTCGCCGACCAAAAACTGATGTTTGCGACTATGGTGTAATGTGAAACAAAACTAAAAAAAATGATAGCTGCAAGATCCAGTACACCCTCCACAAAACGAAGGTTATGGTTTACAACAACATAAAAGAGAAAATATTGGATGAAGCAAAAACTAGTTGCAGATGCCTAATTTTTGAGTTCGATTATGCACAGAATTTACCTTTGCAAAAGTTAAATGTGACAAGCCAATTTTAAAAGAGTATGTTGTGCCTCTATGGATTCAAAGTGCGAGTCCATAACGATAACACCTCTTTCGTTACAGTTACCTATAAACCAAGGCGAAGGAAAATGCTAATTCAGTAGTTTCATTTGTTCATCAAACTTTAGAAATAAAGTAAAAGGAATTTCCAGATATCAGAGACATTACTTTCCTATCTGATGCTGCTGTTGGGCAAAATATCAATAAACCTATGGTACAGTTTTGTTTGTGGGTGTCCAAGGTATATGGTGTTAACGTCCTGCAGCTATTTCCAGTTCATGGGCATTCCTTTTCTCAATGTGATAGGAATTTTGGGATGGTGAAATCCTATCCCAAGAAGGTTCCCATAATCATAACAGCAAAGCCTTATCTGGAAGCCAAGGTATTTGCTAGGAAGAATCCATCATTTACAGATTTGTTTGATAAAAGCTTAATAAAAGACTGAAGTGCTGCCTTGGAGCCAATGTTTTTGAAAACTCCCACTTCTCGTAACAATAACTTCCGAATACAGTCATATGTGCAGATAAAATACTGAGCTGATTGAGCTTTGCTTTCATCATGCACTTATGCGCCTATATTCTGCCCTTTTAATTTCTGTAAAACTAATACTAGCACATCTGTGTTGTGCAATGTTAATCTAAATGCAGTCGAAGCACCAGAAATTGCAAAACAAAATTGGCAGATGTAGCGTAGTTGTTTACATTCGTAGACCAAGAGAGCATTGACTGGAAGGAAGTACTACTAGAGGAAAATGCATATCTCGTAGAAGACTCCATTGTTGAAAAAAACGGTGCTGAAGTTGTGGTTTGAAAAATAAAAGTGATGCTATACAAGTGAAACTACAATATATTAAGTTAGCAAGTAATTGTTAAGTTCAGCTTTTATCTAAAATACATTACATAACTGATTCGCATAATCTTATGAAGAACTAACTTTTTGTAATGTCCTAATTGTTCAATGTCTAGCATCAGAAGGGCATATAAAATGTTTGCAAAATTGTGTCATATCAGGATAAAAGTAGATTGGTACATGAAGCGTTTATTTGTTTCATGTTTTGAGACAATAATCTCATTTCCTTGCTTAATATTCATTAATTATTTTCTATTAAACATACTTGTTTTTTGTAATAAAACTTTGTAGCTGATTTCCTCAAAACTGCCATTTTAACTATGTGCCTTTATTGGAGCTAACTTCTCAATTACTGTCGAGGAAAATCATTTAGAAACGTTATAAATAGAATCATTATCACTTTCTCAATAAAAATTATAATGGTACATATGTTATTTTATAACAATTTAAAACAACAAATGTACTTTTAATTATAGCACACAACAGTAGTGCTCTTAATTTATCGGTAACTTTTACTGTAGTAAGTGATAAACTTCCTTATGGATGCCGTTTGAAATTGATATATTAAGCATGGACTTTTACTTTACTGGGAAAGAAAACAGTGGGACTAAATGAGGAAATAATTATAAATAATATATTAACACATATGATTAGGAATACTCTGTAAACTGAATTTCTTCTATCATTTTTAGAACGCTGATTGGTTTCCATCAGTATCATCATCACCAGAAGTATGCTTTTATTACTTTCATCTAGGTTCTAGTTGATAATGAGTTTACCAGCGCTATTATGTTGTGAAGACACTTTGTCGTCAGAAAGTTTTATTTTAACAGTCGAGGAAGTAGATGGTACCTCTAGCTGAGATCGAAAATATGTCTCGTACTTTTTATTGCTGACTACGTTTGAGTTCTATTAATTTTTACTATTTATGCAAGTGATTTTCACTATGAATTAAACTTTGTTTTCATTGAAATAATGCTTTACTTTCAGATAATAATTCAGAATTCATCATATGGAATCTCTAAACTTATAGTGTCACTTCATTATTAATCATCTTATTTTACACTGGAACATGTAAAGATGTAGATTTTATTATTATGGTAACAGAATATAAACTCACTGCTAGAGATTTGTATTCCTAAAGTATGAAACATCAGGAGAACGCACTTAAAAATATTACTCGTTCATCTGGAAGAAAACAAGTGATTAATTTTCTGAGTTTGTGTATGACTTAAAGATAAATTTGTATTGATTAATATTATGAACACAGAAAATATGACGTACATGAAGAATATCAAAATTTAACATCATAATGCGCTTATTACAATACAGGTCAGTGAAATTAAGTACTGCTAAATTACACATGATAAATATAACATAAGTGTATTGAAGATGAAGTTTATATTAAACTGAATGGAATTTAGTTTGTACAATAATATAAGGAATAGCAAACTTAAAGTAAATAATTTATTTACTAAGTTAGTGCTAAACTTTCATTGTAAACATTTAACTATTGATACTTAGCACATTTGATATTGGTTTTTTATACAAAATAGAAACTTCGCCCTTTTAAGGATCTATTTCGTTGTTTTACATTAATTTATTTAATAATTAGCTAGAAAGGATAAAATATTAAAATAATCCATTCACAATCTCAACATTCCTTTTAAAACAGAATTAACCTTTTCATTATTCTAAGTAAACTATAAAGGATATTTATAAATAGCTCTCAAGCAAGGCGATAAATTTAAATTTTCAAATTTGTATGAAGTAATAAGAAGATCTGCTAGTAAATGATTTGTATATATTTCAGAGATGTTTGAATTTCATATATTACGGAGCTAATTGAATTTTAATTTCTACAGCTGAATTATGCAAAAAATATCAATTTGTATCATTAATTGTAATTATGAATAAATCAATAAATAATGGAAGTTCTGTCGCATAGAAATATAACAAACTATCAAGGAAGAGGAAAAAATAAAAAAAAGGATTAAAAACCTCTATAAAGCAAAATGATACCATCAACTTTGTAGTATTAGAAAGCTGATTTATTTTACTAAAAATCATTTCAAATTTTCCGTTTTGAAAAATAAATTTATAATAATGTTTCTATTTTAATAAGTTAAAAAAATTGTGTTTTGAAAAGAAGTTTAAAAAAGTTGAAAAATGTTTTCAGTTTTCAAATTAACTTAAAGCTTTGTTTTCTTTTAAAGATTTCTCCTTTCAAATTAAAGATTTTTTTATTTACAAAAGTGTTTCTTTTAAAAATTGATTTTAAAAAAGTTTGTTTTTCACTTAGAAAAACATCACTTACAAGAAATTTTAGACGATATTTTTTATTTACAAAACGAAATTTTTCCAAAAGTTTTATTTGAAATGCTTTACAAAAAGTTTTCTGTTTCAAAATGTTTTAGAAAACGTTTTGCAAACAGTTTTGTTGTAAAATATTTTACAAAAGTATTGTTCTTCATAATAGTTTTAAAGAAAGATTTTATTTTACAAAAGCTGTTTATTTTAATTTTCTACAGAAAATTTTCTTTTAAAAATACGTTTTGCTTTAAAAAAAATTAGTTTACAAAACTATTTTATATCATCACACTCCTTTAGTATATTATAAATTTTCGTCATAAAATGAAATTGTACCTTCTCATTAATTACTACAATAACCATAGGGAAGAGTAGCCTAATCTTGCTTGTTTGAAAGATTAAGTTTCCTTCTCTTATTATTAATCTCTTGATGCGTTTTCAACTGTAATTTGCAAAGAATTTGTAGCCCGGTTTACGTAAAACATTTTCGGATTAATGGTACGACTTCTATTATATTTAAGAGTGGCTAAATTGAAAAAGTTATAAATACCTATTACTTATTTTGCACGTTGATTTAATGTTATGCCACGAATTTTATCAACATATTCCATTTCATTTGTAACTAGATTCTTACAGCATAACTATATTTCTTTCCACGCAACCCACAATACATTTGTATCTTCAACCCCTTTCTTATTTCTAGTTAATTGTTTCTTGTAATTCAAAGTTTGTAATAATAGTAATTCATCTCGTTTCTGAACATAAATAACCTAATCTGTATCACAATATATTGAATATTTTATACCTACAGTGTGTAAAAATTCACATAATCGAACCCTGGGGCATAAGGATATGAAAATTGCCACTCGAACATTGATAAAAGCATAAGGTGGATTTAAATTTCCAAAGTCCTTTATGTTTATTTGTAATTTGTTTTCTTAAATAACAGGTGCACTTACAAGTAAGGTCATCTGAAAATTTGTAAGAAGTTTACGCATCAGTGACAACGCCAATTTGCGGAAGATCAATTATTTGCCCCATTTACCAAACATTGAATTGAGAAATATTTTAGATATATATTTCATTCCCTTGTTATAATGAATCTTACGATACTCAAGACCTATCTATACCTTCATTCTTTTCTTATTCCCGAATATATGTTTACATTTCCTCTTCTCTCGTACAATTACCCGAAAGCTACTAGCTTCTTTCATTTTGAGAAAAGTATTCACATATGGTTTAAATAGTCCCCATAGTCATCTCCATTACCCAAATTGCATAGTATTATGTATAACATACCCATCCTTTTTGAAGTTAGGGAGTGCAAAATACTCCCTTGATAGCACGTTCTTCACATTTTATGTGTACAGTTGTCATTATTCATTTCATTCAAACAAGACCTGCATAAACCTAAAGATGAGACCTTAATGTACACTATATGATAAACAGGTATAGCAGGATCCTTAGGAGGAAGTATCTTATATTAAACTAATCCATGGATATTAACAGGCTCGTTCTCCTTTAAATGCGTCTTTAGCATGCAAGAAACCTTCAATTTTAACACATTCATTTCTTATGAAACTGAATTTCAGTTGATGATTGAATTAGTTTATTTCATTCACATTCCTAGATGGATACAACTATCAATTTACAACTGGATTCAATAATTATTATTGTCTCACTAATGGCGCCGTGTAACGATCCTATCAGGTATGTAGATTTATAATATAATAATGCTGAAATTGCGTAATACAGATATTGTCTATGCCAGTAAAAGTCAAAATATTCTAAAGCAGTACGATTTTTCTCATATTCATCCAATTTAAATCGTTTATCCTGAACTTCACTACCATTTTCTGTAGTTCGCTCTTTAATGTTATTTTTATACTCCATATATTCTAATCATTGTTTTTAGTTTTAATTTGCTGATGGCGTTGTTGGAACCTAAGGGCGGAATAATTTGAATGGATTTTTTCCTTAAGATAACATGGACCTAAGCATTCCATTGCACATGTTTGTAGGAAATATTTTATTAATACCGTTTCTTTTTCAATAAAGTTTGAAAGCAAAATTAATGCCTGGGTTAAAATTAAAACACAATTATTACAATACCCTAGGATTTATTTTTGAAAATGCAAAGTTTAATTTTAAAATATAAATTCCTTGTGCCAGTCAGTATTTCCTTCTTGTTCTTTTACTGATTTTTCGTCAATATCATGAAACTCAAGTTTTGAATATAGCCCAACAGGATTTTGATGTTTAAGATTGTTATGTAGATAAGGGAAATAACCTTTTCTAAGAGATTAATTTAAACCTAATGTATTATGCAAGTCAGATAATTTAATTCTCATGAATAAGTATGCATCACAGTAAACGATATTATTTACAATTAACTGAACAATATTTTTGCCTTGTCTAAAAATTTGAAGTTTCAAATTTCTGCTTTTCATGAGAGATCGTGCTACTAATAATGTATCGAAACGAGATCCACTATGTGAAAGTCCTACCAACAATTTAAACTTAAGACCCTGCTCTAAAACATAAATTAGAAATGTTCCCATATTATAAAATACGAAGTATATCTTACCTTCTACATTACCACAAAAACTACAACTTTAATACTGATCCATATCATTACATTTATAACATCGATAAGAGACACACATTAAATTTGTTACATGTTCACATTGCATATTTTCATCGGTATCTACTAGCATTGTTTCAACATTCAAGATGATATATAACAAATAAACAATTCGTTTTAACTTTGTTGGTTTAACAAAACATCGTTGAGTTTCATGACATTAATGTTATAAAGTGTACAATAATGTTCACCACAAACATGTTTTGTTTTTCGATTACATCTAACAATTTTCACACCACATTGAGAACAATGGTGTACGTAATAACATATAGGTTTTCCATTGTGTTTATACTTGTTTTGATTCTAACAAGTCTGTTTCTGAAACGTGCGATGACAATACTCACATTTCATACCTTCTCACTGGTATTGTCGATATCATCATGATATTCTTAAAATGCTTGTATTTATGGAATTGAAGTTCTTCATAGGGCATAAGACAATGATAACAATATTCACTACTTCCTAAAATACTGTGATACTTTCAATTATATCATAATCAATATCTTCATATCCGAGAAAAATTTTCTTATCTATTAATTGTCCTGAATAATTTATCATATCCTGTCGACTTGTCTTACGTACGTATACAATAATATAATACTTATCACCATAATATTTTTTAAATAGATCTACATCTTCAATAATTCCACCATTTTACTCATTAAATCTACTTCCGCATAAGAACTTAATTCTTGTGTTCCGCAAGTCCACTTCTAAGGATTTGTTTCATATGATTTACAACCTTATATTCCCTATTCGCTTGCAGTTTTAGCAGTACCAAAGGCTTAGCGAGAGAATCATGAACATTTCCATCTAAAATAATGTATATTTAAAGATATTTTTTCAATGTTAAATATTTTTCACTGCCTTATCGCCCTTGACTTCCAATATTATCCGAAATGTTAAATTTAGAATAACCTTTTCGCCTAAGAAAGAATATCTCGTTAGAATTGGGAACATTTTCAACACTCCGCAGAATACACTCCTCTTTAAGATGTGTACAAACTCTCCATAGTATGTAAATTGGTTTTCCTTCATTCAAAATTTACTCTCAGTTACAAATACTGGTTTAGAATCAGGATCAATATCTCTAAGTAAATGCTCTATAAAAACTGTAACATATTCTTCATATATTCCTCTGGATGAGTAACTGACTTTGCTATAGAATTAATGGTGATTTCACGTCCAAGAAAACCAAATATTGGATATGTTTTCCCGTTCACCAACAATTTCAAAATCAAAGATTTTGCCAGCACCATACATCATAGTTATATTATTTCCATTAATCCGCTGGTGTACACAAATATCAAAATCATGATTATTATCTTATTGCTCCACATTAACTTCCATAGTAATGTTACCATCATTATAACTCTTCAGGCCATTTTCATGAGCACTAAAGTCATCAAAACTAGTCATTTTATCACCTTCGTACTTGTAAGTTTCAATATAAAAAATGGTTAAAAACTCGAAATGCTCTAAATTTGATTCAGCAGAAAAAAACACTATCAGCACAGAAAGATATTCAACCTCAAAAATGAAACAGCAACACTAGGTTTTCATAAGCTTATAATCAAGTATTTACACATGAGGAGTGAACCATAAACTGAAGTATTGTTGCAATAACTTCCGGATATATATCTTACGAGCGTGGACGCGAACGAAAGCACAAAGGTAAAGCAACAACACTAGTGATTTTCACACTCATAAAAGCAGGTCTTCACACTTCAAGACTTCAAACTGAAGTATTATCGTAATAACTGATGATTATATCATAAAGGCGCGGAAGCGAACAAAGACTTAGGCACAAGTTACGCAGGACAACTACTTACTTTTGTAGACTTCGAGTTTCCAGAAGACTATCACGCACAGACACACACACATACAGACACACGTGTAGTAGTCTTCTGTAAACAAAGTCTATGCTAGTACGCAGTTGATCTGCGCAACTTCTGGATACAATGTTTATTACAAGCATGTACTACTAATTCATGTGCAATGAAATGCTTTCGCTCATGTTATCTCAAAGAAAAGAAAATTCCAATTATTCCTCCCTTAGGTTCTAACATAGTGATCAGCAAAAATAAAACGGCAAAACAATGGTTAAAATATATGGCGTATAAAAGTAACACTAAAAAGCGAACTGCAGATAATGGAGGTGTAGTTCAGTTTCAACGCTTCAATTTTGTTTGATATGATGAGAAAAATCATACTGTTTATGAATTTTATGACTTTTAGTGGCATGGAGATAAATGCACTACGCAACTTCGGCATCATCCTATTAATGGTGAACATGTCTTTTAGGATCGATACAAGGCAACATTAGTGAGACCGGCATTCCTTGAATCCAGTTTTAAAATTAGAGTTTTATCCATCTGTGAATGCGAATGTAACAAATTAATCCAATCCGACTGAAATTCAGTTTCATAAGAAATGTACAATATGTTTTGAAATTGATAATGTCTTGTTATGATTCCTATTGCTATGATGCCTATTGCTATGATGATTGCACTTGTTATGATGTGTTGTGAGCCTATAATTGTAGTGAGCATAGGCATGAAAATCAATGTGAAATTTGTGAGAAGCCTCATATAATTAGCGATAATAATAATGAGGAGCGTAATATTAAATGTAACGGTTGTTTAGAACAATCGAATCTGTTTCTTACTATCACATTCATAGCCAGAAATAGAAATGATAGTCCCTTGTGTTATTAGACAAACCTTTGCCCTAAGTGTACAATTAAAATTGATTCTCATCGTAGAAAAACTGATAACTTCTGTGTGTTTTTGTAATATTGGTCTAACGGATGTTCAACAAATGGACTTCTGTTGCGATAAGAAGTTATAAAATAAGTTTCATAAATACTTCTGATACGTTGTTTAGGATGTAGAACTCAACTACTAGAAAAGAGTGAAAAGCGAAATAGTGAGTATAATGCAAACTTAACTTGTGCTTCCCAACGCTGTCATGAATGTAAGGACAAAGCAGTGGAGCATAAATATTTTGTATGTGGCAACGCCAAGGGTGATAGAGACTTTGTGTTTTATGACATGCAGCCATTGATCATTCACGTCCTTAATCAAGGTCCAAAGCTTGATAGAGTAGTGAAAATGGCACATAATTGTTCCTGTTTTGATACTTTACTAGCAGCAAGGGATATTATCGAAAAACAATAATATTTCGCTATTATTATTGTTAAAGAACAAATGACTATACAATTAGTGGTCGGGAATAGGTATTGTTCGGGAATAAGAACTGCCTTTTGCTTTTATGAGAAAAGTAATCAATATTAACGAAAACCATGGATTGACAAGGAGGTCTTAAGAAAGGTTAGTTCCCATTTTTATTTAATACGGAGTAATGATAATTATGATAGACCACGGCCTAAAAACGAGTTGTATTACCTGGATTCCAAATCCAAGCAAGAAAGAGATGGTCTACTTAAGTAGTATGTAGAAGTAAAAGATTTAACGGTCAACTTGCAGAAAGAAATGATTGAGTATTGCAAGAACGATGTATATATCCTTACATAAGCTGTGGTCAAGTTTTCAAATCTTATAGAATAGAAAACAGCTGGCATTCAATGTTTTCTCGAGACTTCTACTATTACGGCCTGTGCAATGAAATGTTTCAGGTTTTATACTTACCAGAGAATACCATCCTCGTCATTCCTTTAATGGGGTGTCAATATGGTAATGTATATAGTAAAAAGGCATTACAGTATATGAAGCATTTGGAGTGTCTTTATGAAAAATGTTTCTATTCGTACTATTGCTAATGGGGGTGAAGTAAATATTAATTAGATGATTATGGCGAGAAAATGTGAGCTATGCCTATTTTGGATGTCATTGGTATGGTCATACCAGCATTTAGCAGCTTCGTCATCATATTTTGGATAACGAAGAAAGTGTAAAGTTGCAGAACATTTATGATACAACAAGTATTCGGAAAAAATATCTGTAGAAAATGTGGTTTAAAGCTTATTGAAATCTGGGAATGTGAATGAAATGAAGAAGTAAGGAATTCCCCTCACATTCATAATTGACTTAAAACACAATGTGAGTAAATTGAAGGTTTTCTCATTCTTAAGGAAAGTTTCAAGGGAAGGAGAACTGAATGTTCTCGAGCATTGTATAAATGCAATGATGATTAGAATCACTATGCCGATGTCACGTCTCTGTATCCATAGGTAATTATCGAAAAAGACTGTTCCTTCTGGGAATCTATTTTTATACAAGAAAAGCAATCCCGCATCCACAGGATATTCATGGAGTAGTATTCTCTAATGGTTTAGCTGTACAGGATTTAGACATTCCCAATCTTCCATACAATGCCAACATACGTCTAGATTTGGAACTTTGCAGGCTTTGCGTGGAAGAAATGGAGAAAGAGGAATGTAATTATTATGAAGAACAACGGAGTTCGATCAGAACATTTCGCAATCCCGAGTTACATGAAGCTATTATAAAGGGCTATAAAGTCCTTAAAGCGTATGATTTTTTTCGAGTTTAAAATGACCGACGGAATTATAAATCATTATGTAAATAATCTCCTGAAGATGAAGAAGGAAGATAGTGGCTTTCCATTTGAACGCAAGATTGAGGGGCAAAAACAGTCTTACATTCGAGATTATGCTGAACGTGAAGGAATAAAGCTCGAATATGATAACATTACTCATAATCGTGACCTAAGGTATTTTGAGAGAATGCTTTGCATTATCTCCGTTTGGGAAGTGGAAGTAGAGAAGCGATTTACTTCAGACTAGGGTTATCAATGATGCTCACTCATTTTTAGAAATCATTAGAGTACCGCATTTACTAGTCCAATAAGTTGTTTCTGTTAGACAAAGTAGACTCTACTCACATATAAAGATATTCAAAATGTAAATAAGCCGTATGATTTTTCGAACCCTATTTTATCTGCTTTTATGTAATCCTGGGTAGGACTTACTGTTAGACTTTATGAACTAATAGAGGTTGCCAGAATTTATTTTCTTTTATATGATGACACCGTCTCTGTAAGGTGTGTGGAAAAGGAATGAAGCACTCAGGTTATCTACTGGGATCTATTTGGGTGTATTTACTAATGATAACGAAGGAAGGTGGGAGTTACGAAAATTTGTGGTGTTGGGACAGAAAATTATGGTTATAGAAAGAATTGAGGCAACTAGAAAAAGGTTTAGGGATTCTTGAAAAATTTGTAGTATTACATTAAATGAACTTGTTGGAAAAGTTATACATTTTTATGATTTTTATAACACAGTCAACATGAAAAAAAATAATATTACAAGTTATTATCAATTATAACGTACTTGTTCATCTTTAAGAACAAAAGCGGAAAATAAAATTAATCAGATGTTCAGTGGTAGTAGTAGACGACGGGCGCGTAAACGAAACGCTCTTCCTCAACTTATTGGAACACAAGTTATTAACAAGAGAAAGAAGAAAAAGACAAAGTCTTATCGTGAAATGGATATTTTTAGTTTGATGAAAAATCTCCTTTCTTATACCATCAAGTAAAGAGCGCTATGTATTTTATTTGCAAACTGTTCCTTTAACTCAAACTGCTATTGAGACTTCTCGTATGCAATTTTATCGACCTGTTTCTACTCTTACATCAGAGGGTCCAATTGAAATCGTAATTGCTGGAGATATTGGATTATATATTCACCCTGCATACTTTTTACTTGTATATGGGTTGTAAAATAAGAAAATCTAATGGTGATAACCTTCAAGTATATATACCAGCATAATGTAATCAAGCAGCAGTTCGAACTGATGTAGTAGCACCAGTAAACAACTGTTTCCATTCTCTGTTCAAATTAATGTATATTTAAATAATAAATTAAGTTCATCATTTTCTGGTTCATATATACTATTCGAGCTTCCATGGAATCAATACTTAACTACTCTGGAGATGCTTTGAAACCTCATCGCATGTGTGCGTTCTTTCATACATATACTGCGGGACAATTTATTAGTCTTGATGAAAATAATGGTGGTTTTCGTAAAATAATGCAAATTGCCTGTGGTAATGCTCATTTTGAAATGTTTGGACGTCTTTTTATAGATATTGCGTGCTTAGATTGTATATTTCTTAATAAATTAAGTGTGCGTATAAAATTGTTTCGAAATAAAGATTCATTATATTTAATGGCTACTTACAACACCAACTTTAATTTGTCTCAGAAGAAGTTGTATTATCATCATACTGCACGTTCTCTTATTATTTCTGTTGACTTGGCTCTTCATTTAAGTTCTTACATGCAAAAATATTACAAAATTAACACTAGTAGATTGGAAACACGAATCATTACTATTCCGCAAAATGTAACTTCATATAATATTGATAATTTATTTGTGTCTGGTATACTGAAAAACTTAGGCATTTGGTTTGAAGCAAATACAGCAATGAATGGTAAATATAGTTTGAAACCCCTCCATTTTGAACATTTCAATCTCAATAAATTGCAGGAACAAGTTGGTCCGAAATTTTACCCATTCACTCCCCTAACCTCCGATTGTGCAACAGCATTACTTAGTGAAAATTAATTCACCCTGTTTTCGGGAAGTGGGATCTTTCATCAAAATACTGCACATAGGATTACTTCTCATGATTTTGCACATGGTTATACAATCTTCCAATTTATTTTGTCACCTGCTAAAAGTATAGATGATTGTACTTGTTATATAAGAGACTCCTTTTTCACCCACTACTACACTCATTTTCATGTATTATGTATACTCATTTTGAGTCCATTATATAAATTGATAAAAATAGAAATGTATATATAGATGGTAACTTTAAATTTCGAGTTCCTTCAGTTACAATGAGGATTCTAGTTACTTCTCTGCTGCTGAACATAACGATGAAAGGTTAGTTTTAAGAGAACTCATTATACATCCTGACGTGGATTATTCGCAAAGCTAGATATTTAAACCTCCCTTTCCTTACTCCCAGTTATCATTTGCATTGTTACTCCATGACGATTATTTGTGTCAACATACCTATGGACTCCATTGGAACGATAGTGATGTTCCCTTAGGTGAAGTTAAAAGTGTGATTATCAAATATCCTCAGCACAGTAGTGTAGTTTAAACCTATGAAAATACAAGGCAATAATTGCTCGAGTCTATACTTGGAAAAGTGTAATCACTATGAGATTTAAAGTCTCCCCACTTTTTTCAATTTGAATATCATTCAACAACTGTTCTTTATTTACATCGATACTTCTATTTCCGTTCTGCAGTAAAACAAGTCTGCGCTTATGAAAATTATATCAAATTTTATAACTTGGTTTATCAGTATTAAATCAAAATATAAGTTTGTATATACCAAAGTCCTATAACAAAAGTGTGAACGGATCAGCTGATGAGAGTGATTTTACGTGATTGCTTATTAACAAGTGTACTGATTGGTGGTATTTATGCCATGAATACATTTGTTGTTTGTGTACACTTTCCACTATTTATTGTTTAAGTTCTTCTTTAAGTGGATATACTAATTGGACCACAATTTACACCAGGGTGAGTCATATGTTCGTAGCGTTTGCTGGCCCCGCCTACTCGATGCCCGAAAACCATGTGCAACGTGTAGAACAGGTGAAGGTGGTGGTGGCAGATAGCGTGTAATGTGTTTGTCTGATCACAGCGCTAACGGTGTGTGGTACAAACTACGCGTTGAATACACAGTTGGCAGGACAATGGCTGAGGAGTAACTTGTGTGTCGTGTGCTTCTGCGCCGTTGCTGGAAAAAGGGGTTGAGTGCAGCAGCAGCAGCCAAGGAAATTTGTGCCGTAGAAGGTGAAAATACTGTCCACCCGTCCACAACTAGAAAGTGGTTTCAACGTTTTCGGTCTGGTGACAGCAGTCTCGATGGCAAGCCCAAGAGTGGACGCCCTGTGACGGCGGATATCGATACCCTCCTGAGTACCCGTCAGCTGGCAGATGAGATCCAGACATCATAAACCAGTGTCGTTCGTCATCTGCATCAACTTCTGTTTCGCTCCAGGCAACCGAGAATGATTCCCCATGATTTGACTCCCGCAAAACTCAACAACGTTTGACCCTGTGTGAAGAACTGCTTCGAAACCTAACTGACGACAGGCTTTGGCTGCGGATCATCTAGAATGATGAAAAGCGGATGTTTCTTCGTTATCCTGACACCGGAAACAAAGGTTTCGACCAGATACCGAGGCGCAGCCAGTGGTTCATAGAGGGCGGTTTGAAGAGAAGACAATGTGTGTGTGGTGGAATTTCGAAGGTCCGGTGCACTGGGGCCTCGTTCCACATGGTCGCCGTAGATTGGACATGGTATGCTGAACAGCTGCAACGGGTATACGACATTGTGCGCCGTCGTTATCCAGCACTGGTGAACCGAAAGCGACTGCTCCTCCAATTTGACAACGCTCCATGCCACACGCCAAGAAGAGTCCGCCAGCACATAGCGAACATGGGTGGCGTGGACATTTTAAAACACACCCCTACAGTCCCGACCTTGCGCCATCTGATTTCCATCTGTTTCGTTCCATGGCACACTTCCTGCGGGTCAGACAATTCCATTCCGTGTATGATGTGACAATTGTCATTTGAGTTTTTGCTTCAAAGCCTGCAGCCTGGTATCGTCAGAGGCTTGTGTCACCGGTGGAACGTTGGAGAAGGATTATACAGTGTGATTGGATGTACTTCGCCGAATATTCTTCTGTGGTACAAAGGGAGGCGGGTGCTGCACATTATCTATGAAAACGCTACGGACATATGACTCACCCTGGTATTAACGAAAATGCACAGGGATATTTTTCATAGTTTTGGGAACTGCCACCAACAAAGAAATTTTAACGTTTTTCGAAAGAATTTGTAACTTATATAAATATAATAAAATTAAAGCTGAAGATAATATTTTCTTGTTTTGTGGATTATTTTGTATTATATTTATTTACTTTAGTGTAAGGGACCTCACCTCAATGCAATACTGTTCACCTCAAGAAAAATGAACAAATTGTAGCAATATATGTGTAACAAATTATAAAACAAGAATCAACTTTGTAAATAGTATTATACTATTCTTAATTTTAAAAAATATATTTATATTATTATAACCTTGTGTTGCCATCGAAAACAACCTTATTTGAAATGAGAAAATAGAGTATGCGAATAATCCTTTATTATTAAGAATAAGTGAAGAGTTTTATAAAACAAGTTGCACATGTTACTTACATTCGCTTGGCTAATAAAGTTTCTACAAGATGTTTGTTGGTTTTTCATATTTCATCCAATAATGAAGTTGTAAAAAGTTTCTTAATACACAACCATTGTCTTCGAGAGGGACACGATAAGTACACTTTGACATACCAATGTTCAAATTTAATGTTTTCAGGTCAGGACATTCCTCTCACATTCTCAACACTTTCTAAGTGAAAATAGCTTTTTAATCCACTGTAGTTCTTGAAGACCTTTATAATAGAATGTAGCCTCACTTGTACACAATTGAAAATATTTTTCGAATATGTGAATCGCTGTATCCATTTGAAGTGTCCCGTTGTAAATCGTGGAATTTTGTGTTAACATTCCACTAGTTTTTGATAGCCTAGACCTAATTCAGCTATTTCAGATCGTTTCAATACACAGTGGAATAAAAGACTAGCAGCACGCGCCACTATACCAAATTCTCTTATAATAAACTCATGTGCAGGGATTTTGAATCCTTGTATATCAATAATGTTCTGTCCTGAAGACACACTTAGAGACTTTTCTACAGAAAATTGTTCATGAATAACATCAGGATTGAGTTGAGCAAGTAATTCACTATTACGTTCTCTACATAGTATACATGGAAATACTTACATGACCCTGTCGTTTGAAAATGTTGTACGTATACTCCACAAATAGTCCTTAATGATTCACTTGCTTCACCAAATGTTTTGAAAGAATTTCGCCTGTATTCCACGCATATTAGGTGGAATCTTCAACTTACATTCATTACAATGATTGGATTATGTTTTAGAAATGTTTGAAAAGTTTGTAAAACACAACCCTTCTGTATAAATACATCACCTCAAAATGTGCACAAAGAGTATGACACTTTCGCTTCTTGTTCTTTCCTTTACGAAATCTGTTTTCTCACTCTTTCTTATCTTTTTTGTTTTTCTCATGTTGAATCAATAATACTTGACATATACCACTTTACCGCACGCCAGAGACCAAATTTTATTTTTTATTATTATCACATCATCAACATCATCATTTATCACTTCACAGTGATCTAATTTATATGTTCGATAAAGTTCACTTAATGTAGACGGCTTCGTTTTTTCTCAAATGCTCTTCAATATCTTCCCGAGTTACCAGTTCATCAAGGTTAATACATTCCAGACATTCAAGTGCACTTTCATTATATTCACCATGTAAACAAGATTCACATATCATAAATTTCTGGATTCAATTTCTTTAACGCGAAACTAATACATTTTTAACATACTCACTTCTTTTCACACCCGCACTTAGTAGTAATCACTTTTTCACTTACTGTTTCTGCTGCTGCTGCTGATGCTTTCACTCTTCCTGCTGAAGCTGAACCTATCACTACAACTGGAGCTGGCATTGGTTTCACTTATACTCTCCCAGATTTCACCAAAGTTGAAGATCCTGGTGCTGCTGCTGCTTCTGCTCCTCCTAATGATGTCTGCTTTATGTTTGTATTTCCATAGAACAGACGTTTTTTTCACAGGATACACCACTCCATCTAACACACGCTTCTTCATTGATGATTGCTTCTTCGGAACTATAGAGGAATAAACATCACTAATTTCGTCATCATGATCCTCCTCCTTTACCACAGATGATGACAATAATGATACTGATAGTTCCTTAGCCTTTACTTTCGATCTCAAACAACTATAGATTGTACGGTCTCCTGTATCGTCGGTTTATTCTACATTACCATTAGGAAGTAATATCAGCGTCTCCACAAACTTCTCATCTTCCGCTGTCAAATCAACTACTTCTCATACACGTCGCTGATGTTGCTGTATCTCTGCCATGACTGAAGCTCAATTCGCTTTATAATGATGTATACAACACTAGTGCCCTCTATATATTCTAAACTTTATCGACGTGATATCATAAGGTCACCAGATAACAACATGAGTAAGGCGAGGACATACACATGGTATCATTAGCGTCGCTGCCAATGACTATATTACGTTAATCATCAAGAAATGACTTGCATCCCCTAACGTGATAACGACCCGTCGTGAGTCATTTATCCAACTATTTGACAACACTGTGATGACGTCATCTAACCACGTAGCACCATAGTACAATATCCTAACAATTTTGCAAATTCGCATGCGTCATCAATCAACACGTCTGGCAACGCAGCAGTGACGTCAAATTCAATGACCTCACGCGTCATCTTAGATGACGATACCGCCACCATGTTACAATATTTCTACTAGGGATTGTTCATAACCCCTATCCTCCGTCCGTAGAAAAACGTCATGAAGTAGTAACTTTCAAAGTTTAACATATTTTTCCCGAAATATAAAATTTATATTTTTGGGTGATTGATGTCGAAACTTCGGCTATTGTGTAAATTGTAAGTTTAAAAAATCAACATGTCAGGCAGGATGTGAATCTAGAATGTCAGAGACCTTGGTGTAATATCTAATACTAGCCTTCGAAAAAGAAGATCGATACTTTTTTTTCACCGTGACTAAATAAGTGCAGCTTTCAAAATAATTGATATGCTCACAATTACAATGCCTTGATGCGAAGTAAGACGGTTCTATGCAATCAAAGGAGGTAGCCAGAGCTCCAACACACACAAAGCGGAAGTTCCGTTAGCTGTTGATTGTTTGTTCATTCCATAAGTTCCCCACCTGCCAGAAAGTCCTCCAAAGTATAGCATGAAATAAGGAAGTACGTCATCAAACTTCCGATGTCCCTAAATATACTACTTATTACTTGTTGGTACCCCAGAGACATTTGGCCTTGTGTCAAATGTCTTTGAATCCATTTTTCTCGTCATCTTACGCTTTTCAGCCCGCTGTTAGAGTGAAAACCAACTTGTTTTCCGTCTAGTTTACGGGAACGTATGAGAGAATTCGATACACTCACTTCCCCGGAAAGCCTGTCTGGGGGAGGTTCCCCTCAATTTTTTTCTGCCAACCGTGGTGTGTATGTGTGTGCTTCTTAACTGTTGCTCGCTCCCAAACATTTTATCTCAAGCTCCTCCTGCATGGTTGGTGTTTCTGCCTAGCACTCCGACAGTGTAGTAAATTAGATTAATATCGTTATGATCCTTTTATTGGGTCATATAATATAGTAGGTAGAGCAGGATC
>JAGDQP010018520.1:11899-36407 GCA_022664845.1 Lepisma saccharinum | reverse complement strand
ACTTCGTAACTACTGCTAAAAAAAAACATTGATCTTCTGACCTTGGAGAAGAGGAGAATTATATTACTATATTACTTTCTAAATTAAGTAATAATGAAATTGATTGTACATATTTAAACACAGCTATTTAAGTTCCTTCACTTGCTATTTATTGGTATTTTAATTCCTTCACTTTGAATTTGTATCCGCAACAATGATGTGTTCATCTGTCGCAAGGCCAGAATAAATTCTATATTGAAGTCTCTTATACGTCGAATTTGTGCTACTTACAATAAGTATCTGGAAGCCGATAACATGATTAATATGAGAAAAGCACGTAAAGCTAGGCTCTAGAATGATCCAATGTATGACAATATACTAATTCAAATAGAATCCTGTGTAAATTGTTTTTGTTTTGATCTATGTAATTGGGCTTATAATGTTCTTTGTTCCGGTATTTTAATTTGTATTATATCTTTATAGAATGGAAAGCTGTGATTAGCATGGATTCATTCATTTATAGAATGAAAAGTCTGTTGTTTTCCAAATGAATATTTTGTCACAAATATTTCGTGCCACACATAAGAGATGAACTCGAATTATTTTATTTTTTATTCATTTTGTATACCTTTGCAGGTGAACCACTCAATTCCAGCCATATATAACGTACTTCTTATGTATCAACATTTTTCTTTTAAAAAATAATCAAGAAACTTTGATGTACAGTCTCAGATCCAGACTTGGTTTGAATTTGAATTTAATTTTTAAGGCTTTTAGGCAACTTTGGCTCTGGCCGAATGGATGATGATGGGATGATTGGTGGAATGAAGAAAATGGGAGAAAACAGGAGAACCCCGAGAAAAACCCACGCACACGGTGTTTGTCCACCACAAAGCCCACATGGCAAGAGCAGGGTTTGAACCGACGACCACAAGCTCCAGAGAAGCGTTCTAACCATTGATCCACCACGGTTCCGGAGTTGGTTCGAAAATACATGAACGAATACAATACAGTATTTGGAAACTTACCAATCCTAAAAGAAGTACGCAAGTGTATGACATATTTGATTGCTCTTTCTGTCAGCCAATAAGGATTACTGATTGATATATTTTAGTTGTAAACACCAAGCAACCGTAGCTCAGTTGGTAGAGCGTGTTTGACTTCGCATTCAAGAGGTCCTGAGTTCGATACCGACGGCCAACTGAGGTTTCTCCAGGGTTTTTCCTCATTCACACAAGACGAATGCTGGGATGGTACATTCAACCTGGGCTCTTGCCAACTCCTTTCCGCATCCTATCTTCTACACTATCTCCGTCTGAGACACAGATATCAAAATACCATAAAATAAATTTAATTCGATTCAATTTAATTGTGAACGTGGCAGCTTTCCAAATGAGGCATTAAAATTATTTTGAACATTTACATATCTGAATTTTCTATTGAACATGGGAGAAAGAAAGGGAAGTGTTGCTGCCAGAATCCCTGTCCAGATACCGTTCCGGCATTCGCCTCGTCAAGATGAAGTTGAGAAAGCCCAGAATAACAAGAACAATCAGTGATCGTTCCCAAACACCTTCAACTATAGATATTTAAATATATATTTTGTTTTTATAGGAAATATACTACTACACTTGATTCTAATTAAAGTCCTAAAAGTATTTTTTTAAATAAAAATGATTTTTTTTTTAAAAAAAAAAAAGCTTTTTAAGCAAAGAAAAATAGAGTAAAAAGTAAAAAATAATAAATTTATGAATCGGAAAACAAAAGCGTGGGTTCTCTTGCTTACCTTATCATAAATCATAATATCTAAGAGCACCCACGCTTTTATTTTCCGTTTCATTAATTTATTATTATTTTTCTTTTTAGTACATTTTTCTTTGCTTAAAGAACCTTGTTTTACATCCTTTTTTTATATATATTTTTCTATATTAAGAGCTTCGCACAACCAAATACTAAAGTGTTCTGCAACCAGTCAAAACCCAACATCGTTACAGGCTAGTATTTAATATAGGATAAAGAAGTCCATATTAAATAATTATTAATTACAGTTAACTGGATTATTTTGTCGTATATCTAATGATTGAATATTGTATTGTCATCGGAAGCAAGCAAGTTCACAAAAGTTTAAAGAAATCGGGTTAAAAATCAATTACAAGATTTGTACCAGAGATGAAACATGCTTACAGAGTAAGTTAACAAAAAGCGTGTAAAAAAACAATACAACATCATGGCCTTACCTCTGAAAGAAGTGCGAGTTGAGGACAGAAGCCTTCCCTCGCGTTTCCATCCAGCTCTCGACGACAGCAGAGTGGATGAAAGGTGTTTGCTCTAGCGATGTGTTTTCAGTGTGCTTGTGAGTGATGAGTGGAGTGGGAAGTGTTCTGACGTGATTGGGACACTTTCCTTAGATTGAACAAATGAAATGAAACCTAACAACATTTGATACAGTCCTAGGAAGCCATCAAATGAAGAAGAAGAACAAACGAAAGCGATTTCAAATCGGTTTCTATTATCACGTTGTTATAGAGAGGCTCACAACGTGTTTTTCTTCTACCTTGTTAAAAACAAAGAACTGGTCTCTCTTCAGGGACAAAATAATTCCATAGAGAGAGAGAGAGAGATGGCAGCGGTGACATTGAAAGCCTAGAATATACGCAGCTGTTAAATCATTTTAAGTGGACTCTTTCAACGTTTTTATTCTTTCGTAATGGTCGAGTGCCACGAAATGTACGAAATATGGATTATTTTCCATTATTCATTTCTTAAATGTTGGATCGAGTGAATACTTCACTTACACGTAGCTTAATAATATAAGTTCATTAGTATGGTTAGATAGATATAGCGTGTGTCACTCTGAGATAATGCGACAAACATCGTTAGGTGATTATTAACTTCAAAACAAGGGGGAAAAAAGTTACATTTCAAGAAATTTCAGAGCATCCCTAGTTTTGGAAATACAGGTTTACAAGTGGCGACAAATAATGGCGTCAGCAGCTTCGGTTTAGCCAATCATGATCATAGTTGTACCCAAACGATGTATTCAGGAGTTGTTTAAATATTACGTATTCATCCAGGGAGGTTCAGGCAATGGCATAAATATAAAATAGGTAACCTCCTTAATTCTAGCAGACCATTCAATCTCAGTTCAGGCAGGGAGTTATTGTTATTTTCTTCTATGTGCTCTTTATGGGAATTGAAAAGAACCGTGTATTTTTATTTTCCGGAAAAAAGAAATCTCACAAGATATTCCCTTTTACATGCTTTTCTTTAGTTCAGAATGGTTTGTGGTGTCTTCAAATCTTGCAACTTGCAACGTTAGTTTACCTCACTTCCCGATGTCATACAACGACGTAAGTCTAGCGACAATACAATATTCCATTGTTACTTTAATATATTTCTTAATATGGACTTTTTTATCCTAAAATAAATACTAGCTTGCAACGATATTGAGTTTGACTGTTTGCAGAACATTTTAGGATTTGTGTGACAAGATCAGCTTGAGAAAAAGCATCCGAAAACCGAAATAACTTTAAAAACATAAATAAATGAAAAGACTTTCTAAAGACACACGTTCCTTAAACAATTTGTATCATAAAAGGCAAAAATGATTTTATTTATGCATGACTAAAAAGAAAAGCATGAGGCGTGCCAATTCTAGAATTTATAAAGTGACTGTATATGAGAGGGCACCCCATGCTTTTCTTTTTAGTCATGCATAAACAAAATTATTATTTTTACTTTTTAGTACGAATTGTTTAAGAAAATAGTATCTTTAAAACGTTTTTTATTATTATTTTTTAAACTTTATTGTTGATAATTGTAGAGTGTATTTTCAAAATGTCTCTTGTACAGTTCATAAAATTTTTGATAAAGGAGAAAAAGAACTGTTAGTGCTTCAGAAACTTATCGGAATGGTAAAATATTTTGTGTGTAGTATATTTATGTTGATAAGAGTTTATTTTCAATCTAATTGACATTATTATACTGATTATGTCCCAAATATTGAAAAAAAATATGTTGGAGAAGAGACATTTGGATACTAAACCTAGGACAAGGGACGTTTTGAAAAGAAACCTTCTGAACAAGTGAAATTTTGTTATACAAAATTAAGTGGCAGACATGATTTTTACCAATTAAAATGTTTTCGCAGAAAATGTATTTCGCTTATAAACAATTTTATTATAGAAATAGTCTATACATCTTGCCAACTAAGTCAAAATCTACCGTTGAAACTTTTTTAAATTTTGCAGTTATAACCGGTTATAACCACTCAACTTTTTCGCGAGGGAGAAATGAACGTAAATCCTGCGAAATTTAGTTTTGTACCGTTATTTTCTTTCTTGCTGTTGCACTGTATATCATTGGGACAAGAGATGCTTTGAAAAAAAAATGGCCAATAACCATTCAATGGACATGGACAAGTGACATTTTCGCATCAAAAATTCTTCTCCTTTGTTTTAAACCATGTTGTTCTGGACAAGATTCCTTATGAACACAACGTCACTTTTCACACTGCTTATTTTTACAGGTTTTTAGAAGGTTTTGACAGGAAATCAATGAAGAAACAGAAATATACAGCCTCAAAGTATTAGGTGCTACTGATATATATATATTGGAGTGTTGAGAGAAAAAGGGTATATCATAAATATAATTCATAATATTCAAACGCATAAAGATAAGAAATCAGCCCTGCAATCAGACAGAGAAGAGAATAACAATACAATAAAAGGTCAATATGTCAAGGACAGTTCCTTACAAACATGTTGTTTATCCACCTTTAACTGTGAGAAAAGCACGAATGTTAAATAGTTGTTATTGGGAAAATTACCAAAGTATAACAAACAATAAGTGAGAACTTTTCATCCATTCTCCTCCCACAAATTCCCGAATAGCAGCAGCACACGTGTTGTTGATGGAAAAGGAGTTTGACAACCAAAATTAGGAAATAATAAAAACACAGATTTCAAGCTCTCCAGAGGCCAGTCTTGGTTTTACCATCGACCCGGTTACATCTACAAGAACAGTTTAGTTTACCTATAACTCGTATCTGTAAAAGTGAACTTAGTAATCTTTACTTAGTAGTGTCTTACAAATCCAAAATCCGAACAGTTGTATATTCTCAATGAAGTATACCATCTTTAAGAACTTTAGTATACTTATGGTCAATCGCAAGAGAAGAAGAAGAAAATGTGAAAGTTCTTGACTGTATTAAGGAACTTTTCTTCTCGACTTGAAGACAGACACTTCTAAAGTGTGCTTATGAAAAGGTATGTGACAACAGGGCTTGATTACAAAGTGTCAATCATAACATAATGATCAAAACACTCTAAATTCTAGTCGACTAAAGGACAGATTAATTGTTACGAACAAAGCTCGTTTTATAATAAATCTAGGAAAATATCAATTCTCATTTCAACGTCTTAAAGCAGCATGTCCTTCCAACCTCCTTTAGTAATTAAGTATTTAGGATTTCTTAGGAGTCGTTTCTTCAAGGAAGAGAAAAGTAAGTAACTCCAAGTGTATTTATATGTGTATAAATAGTCCTTTTTCCGTTGTTGCCCATTTAATGACGAATTTGCTTCTATACGCTACGTCCCCTCATTAACATGAAATTACGGCAACGTATTGTGAAACAAGTCCGTGATTTACATCGAAAAAGCGAACAATGAACAAAATATATGTATATTTTTAAGAAAGAAAGTGGACAAGAGCCGTTTTGATAATAAACTCGACAATATTGCTGAAGCTCAAAACGTGTTATACTGTACTAGACTTAACAAATCATACTATAGCTACTAATTCACATATAGAAGTTATTTTTATATATGGTAGATATTTCTGTGTAGTTTGTGATGTCAATAGAACCGTTTGAACAGGGTATACAGAAATTCTGTCGACTTTGAAGAAAAATTCGATAATTCCAAGATTTCGTCTCTCTCTCTCTCTCTCTCTCTCTCTCTCTCTCTCTCTCTCTCTCCTCCGTATCAAAGTACGTGTTGTTTACAACTTTGAGTAACCATTTCCGAATACTTTGTAGCAAAAATACTTTAAGAACAATTTGGAATTGATTTCTACAACAACAGAAACTTGGGTGCTTTTTAAAAGTTCGTCATATTTCGACGCCATTTTCTCAGAAAACAGACTTTAAAAAAAACATTTCTCAGTATAGTTGACACATTTGTGTGTTCCAAAAGTTGACCAAGTTTTAGAATCGACCAGTTATTTGTTTTAATTTGATAGCTACATGTTTTCCATTTAAAAATGCTTATATGAATAATCAGCCATGTTTGAATGACATTATCTCAGAACACTCAATAACAAGAAAGCTAATTTTTCAGTATAGTTGAGAAACTCTTATGTGTGTTCTAAAAACTGACTACGTTTTATAATCAACAAGGGATTAGTTTAGATTTTAGGGCGTGCAAATAATGTTTTCGTGAGATACTTCGGGAGTAATGATTTCAATGGCAGAGAAGAGGAATTATCATTGATTGGGGAACCCTCTTCGGTCAAAATACCTTGAACATCGTGAAAATAGTGCAGTGACCCATCTACAATAACACCATAATAATAAGGTGGGTGTCTCTGATATGGCCATGTTAAGGTGTGAGAATTTTTCTAGCCGCCATTTTGAAAGAAATCAAAGCCAATTTATTTCATTGTTTTCATGGGTTAATGGACTTCCATTAAAAAAATCATGCCTAATGATAATAGTTTTACTGGTCCAACAACACGAAATTCCAAAAATCTACCTAGAGGCCATATCAGGAATATGTGTATATGATATGGTCACCCTTGTTCCATGTTACATACAAATTGTGATTATTTTTTTTCAGTTTTGTAATGCAGTTCTACTAAAATTAAAGATTTATTTTGCTAATCAAATGAGGAGTCAAACCAGGATTTTCCATTAAAATGGTATTGTTTATAAAATTGACATTAACTTACAATTGAAGTTTATTTTAAAAAATTGATCATCATTGAAGAGACTGTTAAATTACTGGTCACGATTGGCACAAATAAAATGTCTTTGTCAGCAGCAGTGAGGGAGCACACTCTTTTTTGTGGTAGAAATTCCCGCAGACTATGCAGAGTCGCATGTCCTTGACTTCGTCCTCCTGACAAAGACTGCAGTACCAACTTTCAGTTTGCCTTGTTTTCTTAGACTTTTTCTTGCTAGGTTGCTGCTGTTTGTTCTTTGTCTTGGTCAACGGGTGTTTCGTGGTTACTCCCTTTGTCAGTGTAGACAGCTGAACGTCTTGTAGCTGGGAAATATTTTATTTAGCTCAATCCCACGGGAATTCATGGTTGGTCTTATGGCTCTTGTTTTTCTTTTCCTTTTTGGCGTTGCCAGAAGTTTATCAAAGTTGGAAGATGGATTGCTGCTGGATGTTTCAGTGCCTGGCGGTTCCATCTGTATCCATACACAGAGTATCAGCGTGAAGAGAATCATCTGGATCAGACGACAATGACGAATCAATGACAATGACCTGGATGGTCATATCAGGAGCAGGTCAGCTTTCACGAAAATCGTTTGATTAAGAACAACTCGTAAAGGATACACTACCAATGACAACACCAATCGAAAAAAAAACATGGTTTTAATGAAAACAAAAATCTTTGAGAAACATACATAAAACCAAGAGGACTTACCAGAGAAAAACAATAAGAGGTCACACGAAAACACAAAAGAAGCAACTAATGTCATATTGCTCAACCTGGTTGGACCAGAAATGATCACGTGACACACTACCAGGCCCCCTCCCTGGATGTTGATACCACCTAGCGGATCTTTGGTTAGTCTACTCACGATAGGAAGGTGGCCATATCAGGAACATGGCCATAACAGGGACACCCACCTCACCTCATTTGATCTGTTTTGGGTTGGAACACTTTACAATACAACAGAAAAAAGGAATGTTCTACATAACTTCCGTTTTATTACAAACATTACAGATGAAGAGTAAAGGGGAAGAACAATCAAAGTCCATTTTTGTACGTTGTGAGAAAACACAAATTTTAAGGTGTACACACCTTAATTTTAATTAATTCGGAAGATATCAGCGTACGCCAAAGTGCCTAGAAGCCAAAAAGAAATTGAAATGCAAGTGCTTACTCCTTAAAATGTGTGTTCTTTCACAACTTTCACAAACGCACTTTAATTGTTCTTTCCCTGTTCTCTTCATATGTGTATTTTGTAATACATACATATAGGGGATACCGGGATTATTAGAATCGTAAATGAGGTAATAAGATGCAGTATTTCTATCCTCTGTTGACTCATCGTATCATAAACAAGGAAACACATATTTCAATCACAATTGTAAATATATTTTGGTTGCACTTTTTCAGTATAAAACTTTATTTCTTTTCGGAGAAATGGGGAAATACTTTTGCATCCAATTACTCCCAGTGGAGTAAATGAATGCACTTTATAGAGCTTCCCATATAACACAATCATTGAAACCTATCTTTCCAGATAATAGTCTCCGTTTAAGAGCTCTGATACTGTCGTTCAAGCCCCTATACTCCGTTCTTTTGCTTCATTGGCGTTTTTCCCATTTCCAATACCGATTTTTACGTGTTTATATACGAGATATTGCAGCAACAGTGTGGTAAATGTACCAATGCTCGGCCACTTTTGTATTCAAATTATTTCAATAGGCACCCTTCCAATCCTGACGCCACAAAGAAATGACAACACTGATGTAAAAGACCATTTCACTCAATGCAAGGCCATACGTTCGTAACCAGCACATTCATATACACCATATTTCGTTCCAACAATAGCAACTGACTGGAAAACTGGTGCTGAAAATAGGTTCTGCGGGAACTGTTTTCGTGAGTCATGAAGCTGATTTTATTCTTGCATTCTAATTTTAAAAAGTACTCGTAATGATTTGCATGTGCCAAAGCAATTCAACGATCATGTTCAATGTGAATATTCGTGATAAATTTTTGAGGAAGTGATGATTTTGTACATGAAAAATGCGGAAGATAGTCCAGAGGAAAATCACTAGAGTAGATCCAAATTTCACTTCTTCCGTTTTAGACAAAACGAGATTAGGCGAAATGGGATTTCCTGTTTGAACTAAATCAAAATTTGATTGGAGTTTTGATGCAAGGTTGTTTGGCGAAAGGGGATGGAATCTTCGCGCGTTTGTTGTTTTAAACCTGGAAATGGAGTTGAGAGCTGGTATCAAATTCTGCGGACAATATTAAACTCATGACGTCAACAACTTTCGATGCCATACCAACCGCCAGAAATTTGTCAAAATAGGGAAACAAATGCTTTAGGAGTTCATGGATGGCAGATAACTAATCACAACAATGACCTTGACATTTTGCTGGATTTTTCATTACTTTTAATATTGAATCTAAACTTGTCATCGGAAAGGAGAATGGTTTCGAGCCCGTTAGATTTTCTCTATCCCCGCATGGTTGATGGCTGATAATGGAGTTTCTTGCTATTATTCCATTATTCATGATTATCTCACGTTTAATACTGACAAAGGTTCAGCAGTATTCCAATACTCATTAGATAAATATTCTCACAAAACTTTATTTGTGATAGTACATAAACTTATGGCTGCACACTTGTTTGGCCAAGGAACATACATTGGTTACTATAGCAACAAAGAAAAGTGATGTAACACTTAAATAGTCCATTTTAAGGGGAAATGGAGAAGTCTGAGGCAAAGTAGAAAATCTTTATATCTTGCGCATAAACATAGTTACTGGATTTATATTTATTGCAGTAGGTTTTTGTCTTATGTCCGTCTGTAAGTGAAGCAATGGGAGTACTAATGAATGCTATCACTGTATTTCGTTAAATAAACTTGTTTGTTCAAATCTTTTCTCTTTATTACCACGTTTTTATTAACTCGCTTTCTTGTCTGTGTGTCCGGTACACATTTTGCAATCGATTTTTAACTAACTTCTCGATGAGCTAGAGACTTGAAACTTTAAACATAGTTCATAACTGGATGACAATGCAATATTAACTTATTTATATATCGCCATCTTGAATCCAAAATGGCGGACTCCAAAAATCCATTTTCCACGCCGTTTGAGATAGAGATACGAAATTTGGTATCAAGGTACACGATCACTAGTAATTTAGAAAAGTATTACAAAATGTTGAAAAGGTCACCAACTTGGATCCAAAATGGCCGCCAAACCCATTGTTGTATAAAATACACAGCCTAAACCGCTGGGACTAGCAAGATGAAATTTGGCATGAAGATACATTATCACTATTAGGTTACGAAAATATTATCAAATATCTCCAAAGACGCCATCTTGGATCCAAAATGGCGTACCTAAAATTCAATTTTCCACGACGTTTGAACTAGAGATACGAAAATTCGCATAAAGGTGTATTATCGAGAGTAATTTAGAAACATATTACAATATTTGGGAAAAGTCGCCATCTCGGATTCAAAATGGCCGCACAAAAAGCCATTTTCCAGACGGTTCGAGCTAGAGAAATGAAATTTTATATGAAAGTGTACCATCACGAGTAGGTTATATTTTATTTTTCCGGAAAATAACAAACAGAGTCATACTGTATATTATTGGTAGGTAGATATAACAATTTTCTATTTTAGATATAAGCAGGTGATAAGAAACTGAAATAAACCTAAAATTTGCCACATGTCTCTGTCATAATCTCATCACGATGTTTAAAAATGATTGCAAAATTTCACACACACAAGGCTAAAAAGCAGAAAATAATTATTTAAATAAAAAAATAATATAACACGATTTTAAAACGGACTAAAAAGTATAGAATAATTTCTCCTAGCCCCATACAGATTTATAACCCCATACAGATTCCTAACCCCATACAGATTGTCCTGAAAATTTGTGATTGTAAATTTTTATTAGCTATGAAAGCACTTGTAAGATTTAGAACGAAAAGACGTGGGGTGCATGCAATAGATAATTGTAAGGAGTGTAGAGAGTAGCTGTCGTTGAGAAAACTCACACAACAGTTCATATCATTTGCAATGCAATAAAATTGTTAGTGACTTAGGTGAACTATTCATTCATCAATTAACTATTGCATGCGTCCCACGTTTTTCGTTCTAAATCTTACAAGTATTTTCATAGCTATTAAAAATTTACAATCACAAATTTTCAAGACAATCTGTATGGGGTTAGGAATCTGTATGGGGCTAAAAGAAATTATTTTATTCTTTTTATTCCGTTTTAGAAACGTGGCATATTATTTTTAATTATTTAATTTAAATAATTTAATTTCTGACGTAGGTTTTACAACGCAGAGTTTTGAGGAACTATCTGCGCCGTCACACAATGTCCTGTAGGGTATATTTTAGTGACTCACATCTAGAAATTAGTAGAAACTTTACCTGGAGAGACGCCGTGTGGCAAGCTACAAATTTCATGACGTAAACGAAATAAAACAAGAATTAGATTTCTAGTACATTTTGCAAAGTATTGACACTTTACTAATCGGAAGTACATATCCTGAAAACAAAGGGGCCTCATATAATTTTTATATTTTCTTTAGATTTATTTTCTAATGGATGAACGGATAGCTTTGACCTAAACCCGTTACATGTTTCAGGGATAACGTCCGTCGTCGACATTCTTCTGAGGACAAGGGTGGGTAGGGCCTCAACTTATATACCATTCCGGCATTCGTCAGGTTGAACTGAGGAAATCACTACCAAACCTTGCTCAGGAAGGGAGATAGCGGACTCGAAACTGCTGCTCTTCCACCAGTACTGTTGTTAAGTCCGTGGCCTTTGCCAGTGGATCACAAGATCTCATTTTCAATTCATGAGAGAAACTCAACTCAGTCGTCTCACAAGAGTTTTGTTTTATTTTTCAAAATCCCTTAATCAACAACTCTCAATGTTAATTTTCACGTGAATTTTTTAAAAACTCAACCTTCGCTTTTGAAGAAAGAACTTCAAATGGTAAAGAATTTTTTGACACATTGCGAAATTGAAAATTTTATATATATTTGTGTGTGGCGGGAGGGGTATCTGAGAGCACATGTAAAAATTCTTACTACCCTTATAAAATTTATAGGGTAAGTTCTTACTACAAATAATGAAATTAAAATAACTAAATAGGATATCGAATGGTGACATTTATAACTTCCGATGCTGACCGTAAGTGACGTTTGCAGATTGGAAGTTGATTTTTTAATTGGAACATGTTAATTTTTACATCAGATTCTCATTCTGCGTTAAAAACTAATGAAATTTTGTTATAAATATTGCAACAAATGCCTCCATTGACTGTAAAATGATTTTAAAAGTGTGGTCTTGGAGCATTTATAGTTCATCTTTTCGTCACGACTTTAAAAAATCATTTAACAATCAATGAAGCCATTTGCTGAAAAAAATATTTTTAACAAAAGTTCATTAATTTTTAAGCCAGAATCAGAACCTGATGCAAAAGTTAATATCTTCCATTTAAACAATCAACTTCCGGTCTGCAAACGTCACTTCCGGTGTGCAACGTCACTTTCGGTCAGCATCAAACGTTATAAATATCACCATTCGATAAGTGTACCTGATTAAATAAGCTTACTTTTTACTAAGTCAATCCTTTCATTTTAAATCGTCTATACCGGTGGTCTATCAATAGTTACAGTCCTATTACCTACACACTTTCAAAATAATTTCAAGGCCAATGGAGGCGTTTGTTCTAAAAACATTTCAAACAAAAGTTTCTTACTTTTTGACGTTCAATCGGAATCAGATTTAAAAACAGCCATATTTCATTTGAAAAATCAAACTTCCAGTCTAGATAGGTCACTTCGGTCAACATTGTAAATATTACCATTGTAATCACCGGAAAGTGTAAATATCACCATTGGATAGATAATATACTATTTAGTGCTTTTAATTTCATCATTTACAGTGAGAACTTTTCCCTTAATTTTATAAAGTGTGTACGGGTGCTTTCAGACACCACCTCATTTTAAAAGAGAGCACTTGAATGAATGAGGCACCCTGAGCTTGCTACTCTAAACACCAAACAACGTAGCCAATCAGATGATGGGTAGAGGTAAACTTGCTCCTAGCTTTAAACCTCGTCTACCTCAGGCAGTCAGTGATTGCTTCAAAGTCTCCATAAATATTCACTCATTTGTTTCCCCGAGAAGTGGCCGCGGCAGTCAAGTGGGACAGTTCCTTGCTTCCTCCTTTGTTGTGAAAGCGTCCTTAACTATATATCAGAATTATTTGGAATCGTATTCCATTTTCGTATATATTTATAGAAGAGACTGTACTCAACAAATTCTTGATATATTACAAATTACCAGGGCATTCGCCACAATCATTATCAAGAATTATGAATATTCCACTTTCTCCAAAGTAGAAAATTTGGATTGTTCTACTACATCTTTTTCCATTCCTATATTATTTGATGTTTTCTCATGAAATTTACAAATATTTGAGATAGAAATATTAATTTATATGAATCAATGAAAAAATGTTTTAGTGATCCAATTGAGTGTACGATAGAGCTCTCCCACTTTTTCCCAGCATCTGCTTTATTGAGGACAAGTTCCAAATTTTGCTTAGTTTTTGGGAGGGTCTATTTTTTTCTATCTTTTCTTTCTCTTTTACAAATTATTAAGAAACGCATTTGAGAGTGTAAAAATTTGATTTTTCTTTTTCCCACTATGTAAGTAAATAGTTTGCTCTTTCTTGCCATTTATTGTCAAATGATTATTTTTTTCGTTAATAGTAGCTGTTGGGCATGTCCGGTGGTGCGGGGCCAACTGAAATTATTATCATTCTCCGTCAACAATCCTGAGTTAGTTGCTTCACCTTTTCCTCGTTTGTTTATATTCTTCCTAATTTTTTTCTTTGTTTCTTAAGTTTCTCTGAGCAATGAGTTTAACCACTATTGCACTCGATTCTTCAGACGTCAGAAGGAAAGAGATTAAAATGGAATTGGTTTTGCTATAAAATAAAGAAGTTCAAGTTCCTCTTTTATGCATAATACCAGAGACAGTATATGTGACACAAAATGTTAATATTTTGTGTTATTCAATACATATATGGTCATTCGGGGTATTCCCGACAGTTGGGGAATTCCGACACTTCTAAGCTTGCAACGCTGTAGATTGCACAATAGTCAGCTCGTGATATAAACAATAGTCAAGTGTACTAAAACTCTGCGCTGATTTATGAGTTTGTGTGTTATATTTGCCAAAAACCAGAATCATATTTGTAAGGTAAGCTGTCCAGAAAACATGACTAAAATGACCCTTTTCTAAAATAGAAGATTCAGTCCTTAAGTTTTAATGAGCAAGTGTTGACCATGGAGTTCGAAGTCATTGCACATTATCAAATGGTAAAGCTTTGTGTGTGCACAGGTAGTTTCATTTCAGAGTCAATGGTACTGACTCCATGA
This sequence comes from Lepisma saccharinum, assembly GCA_022664845.1. Classification (NCBI taxonomy): domain Eukaryota; kingdom Metazoa; phylum Arthropoda; class Insecta; order Zygentoma; family Lepismatidae; genus Lepisma; species Lepisma saccharinum. Next base: position 22,022 of record JAGDQP010018520.1, on the reverse strand, counting down.
CTCCATATTTCTAATTAAGGCGTTTTCAGGCAATACCGACATTACCGCGTGGGGTAATTCCGATACCTTAATCAATAGTTTATTTCTATACTTTCTTCGCAAAAATCTATGATACATTATTCGTGTAAATTAAAAGGATGTCTCTCTCTATTTTCCATAGCAAACATTGTTCGTTACTACTTGTGAAAGACTTCAAAAGATTCTAGGAACAAATAAATTATGGCTTCAGCTTTTGATGCGGTAAAAATAGAATAAGTCTTGCTACAGCTGTAAAAGCGTCTCATGTTCCGTGATACAAGTTGAGAGACATAAAAAGAATAAGAAAAACAAGTATTTGGGATAAATCAAACTTGGGCTCCAATTAAAAGGGAACTGAGTTTAGTAGAAATTCTTTGAGATTTGGACTAACAAATAGAGTTGAAACTTCTGAGATTAATCCAGTAATAATATCTCTGAGAGTTCATTATGCTCCTTCAAGTGTTCATTATGAAACTCTGCGTAAAATATCAACAATACAGCGTAACTTAAATTGATTCTGATCGAGTTTTTCCACCCTTTGTTTGACTTTCATTCTTAGAGGTAACGAGGAAAACTAGCGATGCGATAAAAATTTATTTTACATTTTATTCTCTTTAAAATCATTTCATGTTGAGATAATCTATCAGATGACATTTCCACAAGTAATATCAATTCGTCCTGAAGTGTTACTGAGTGTATAGTGATAATTGTCAAACATTTACATGTGTTTTTATTTGGTGTTGGAATTGCCTTAATAATGTATCGGAATTCCCCATATAGTGGGGCAATCCCGACATTTCGCAATACTTTTATTTAAACACCATTAACAACCAGTGTATTCAGATGTTCAGAGTGAAACATATATTATGACGACTTGCAGAAATCTCATCTCAATGCTTCATATGTTTCCTAAGATACGAAAAATGCTTAGGGTGTCGGGAATCCCTCAAATGACCACAATTGATGTTATATACCAAAGATGAACGAGAACTTTTCAAAATTTTCAGTCTCACTTGCATTCTTCCCATACCATCTCAGAACGATCTGGGAACAGTAGCCTCGGGTGGAATGAGGAAGCGTTGACTAAAAATAAAGGAGGTCGAAGTATAAAGAAAGAAAAAAACTTAGGAAAAGTTTGAAAAACATGTTTTATCTGTTGTGTAACATAGAGTAAAAAGTCGTAGTGATTACTTTATTTTCCAAATAAACACAAAATTCAATATAACCGATCAGTTGTCAACTTCGCTGACAGGTCTTCATAAGTAGGCCTAGATGTTGACAGGTTGTTTAATTTAATAAAAATTGTGTGGCGTTCTCAAGGATATCCTTATCTGTGACGTTACTTGTTGATACAATCGTTTTTTTATTTATGTATCAAGTTGAAGTGCACATAAATATATGTTAAATCAGTGAATTGGCATACTATGTGAATGGTATCGACAAAAATATACAAATGTGATATCCAAAATGGTGTTTAATACGAAACTAGATTCAAACCTTTTTATGTATCCAATATTGTCATCACAATAAAAAGAAATTTCCAGGAAGAATTGTTGCGGATACAACGCTTTCAAGATCTTCAAATCCTCAAGGCATTCAAACTTTTCAGATAGGTATGTAAGTTCCGTATCCAGTGTGAAGTTCAGTAAAACGCATATTTTAAATGTAAAATGAATCTTTCATTTAAAACCATCTGAAGGAAACAGTGTTGTATTGTCTGGCAATGTTTCATTTCAGATTGCTTTCTGTGTTGTGTCAGTTGCACTGCGTCAGAAAAATTCAGTTAATTTCCTTATGTTTGTCCTTAACGACTCTATGAAAATCATAGCATCATTCATAGTTCGAGCAGAAACATCAAATTTTTGCTTTGAAAGATAGTTTGCGTTTCCACTCTTTGGTTCGAACCTGGTAACCCTGTTAATTCGTAATCCTAATTTTCTGTGTGTAATGCGAATGTTACTAGGGCAGATTTTTTAAAAATAATTTTGGAATATTAAGGTTCAAGCTACCTTATTTATAGCAACATCTTTCTGTACTATGTTGTAGCACATGGGTAGAAATATAAATACATGAAAGAAAGCATTTTTATTGTATCTTAAAGAAGGCATGATCCCAACGTGGCATTTTTAATGAAAAGGGGACGATAAACCAATTATTTGAGAACATTTACTCACGTCTATCCGTTTGCTAATGACATCGTAAACACAATTTTGCAATGGTTCGTTCTTCTTTTGTCCCCGGCTGTACTTAGCATGTATTTACTTTAACGATTATGTTACCGTTACAAGCATTATCTGATAACGAGAATTTACATAAGATGAACCACATAAATCAATAAAGACACATGTAACAGTTACATCGATGTTAATCACGAGAGATCTAAAATAAATACCTCGTTTCACTCTGTTGGGAACTATTGAACGACCTTTCAATATTTCGCCTGAAGAAGACTAATGGGACATGTAACGGAGCACGTGCTAATATTCGGACTCATATCAAGCTTCAATCGGCAGCAAATGTAATGTTTAGAAATGATTGATCTATGTAACTATATAATTTTTTTCTCCGCTGTGTTTTAACAGTGTCCACCAGAAGAATATCAAATCCATTTGCCATTGATTCCTCTTTCACCAACTGTCTGTTTCAAGTAACAAGTTTATAGGTATTAAATAGTTTTTTCTGGTTTCTGTTCTTTTCTGGTTCAATTCCATTTTAAGGAAACATGATTTGAACTAAAACAATTTTCTCAGCGTTAAGTTCAGTAGCCAAACGAACTCAACTATAGAGGTGAAAAAGATTGAAACCTGGCATAAGGAATGTGTTTAGAAACTTTTATCGATTTTGCCAGTCTCTATGTGGTACTTTTCATAGAGTCTTGGGCCTCTTTCTCCATTGCTTCCTTTCCGTAAGTCGTGCTTGCAGAGAAATTTCGTATCTCAAATTCTGACATACTGGATCATAAATAGCTACACAGCTTCGGTGTGTATATTAAATAAATAATACGAAAACATCTTACATTCTTAAACAATTTTTAGAAGACCATGCTATTTAAGTTGACAAATCTTAACCCAAACACAATCAATGGTTACCAATTTACACACTCTAGTGTGCAGGCATATCAGACCTACAGCCCAACTTAAATTGAACATATCTTATACTTTAACAGAGAACAGTTTATTTCCAACACGGATATAAATAACAATCCCAAGTTTTACATTGAAGTGTATCTCAAAAGCCCTTGAAAACGCGAGCAACCGCAAATTCTAACAAATCCCATGCTTCTAAATGGAAGTGTCTACACGAGAGTTTTCACAGCGCATCTTTGCCAATTATTTACATTCTATTTTATTTTCAAAATATATAACCTAGTGTTTATAGTGCTTCAAGTATCAAATTTACTCATTACTGTGTGTTATTTTGCACTACTACATTTATCGATTTATTTAATTTATTTGCAGGATTTGAACCTAGTTTCTGTGTTTCGTGTCAACATTTGCTATAGGTGTCTGTCACAACTTCTTACTATGTTAACTTGGTATTTATTTAGTATGTTATTCTCAGAAAACAATTTACCTGGTGTTCAGTCTGAAATACTACTTTTATCGTTAGTTTCTATCACAAGAAAATAATATATTAGTATAAGTACGCAGCATTAGATCAGCTTTATTTAACGTGCAGTATGTTTGATTACGTTTCAATTAGCTTTCATTCAGTGCAATTACTTTGTATCAGATAAGTACAAATTTACTAAACTTTTAGTTCATTCCGCTAACACTACTAACATGCATTTAAATCATGTGATTCCAGTATTCATAAGTATTAGCTAAAGCATGCAAACATTTCATTAAATTCATTCCATTTAAGTTCATAAGGAACAATGTAAATAGTGCGTTAAAATCAATGACACACGACCTTTCCACATTCAAAATTGTATCTAGTCTAAATAATACCATAAAACATTAAATACACTTCAAAATGTCCAAATACCTTATTAGTATTTGAAAACATAACTAGCAGTGATAACTCATCATATTTCAATACTTTCCTGCGTATTTATGAACAAATATTTCCAATAGAACTCACTGCTGACTTATATCGTTGAAAATTCAAAGTTTCATCAACTAGACAGTGTACAATGTTCATTTGATTACAAAGTCTATGCTACGATCGCATAATTAAGATTGTTCGATTCTGCTTATTATTTAATTCAAAGAATATAACAAATTAAAGATTGACTTCCATTTTGGGTCAAAAAGAACTTAACAAATCATCAATATTTTAACTAATTTTCATTTCATATTCGTGACACCTGGGTTACCTTGTATTATTTGTTGTGTCGTTGTTTATTCATTCTAGCAACAATAGTTGATGGTCAAGTGTTGTTTATCTTGTTCTTTGTGTGGGCGTTAAGAGAATGTAGGGTTTTGAAATTTACTTTATAGTGTACAAACTAGGGTTTGTCGCTACAGACGTTTACATTTATAGATTTTCTTTCACGTTTACTATTTTGCCTGAGTGTTTGAGATATGCAATCCATCTCCAGCGTTTTTGATGCTGAAGTCCAGAGGATCAAGCGTGCAGCTTCCAAATCAGTTTGATCGGAGCCCAAGCTTGTCCCAATTTTACCATTTCCAGTTTCCTTCTAATTGGATCTGCCGTGGCTTACCAGCAATGGATTTGTCACTATTATTGTGACTATATACTCACCTACTAATACTAGAAAAACAAAGAAACGCAATTATTGAATTGACATCTAACACTTAACAATTGGCTGTTACATGAAAACATTGCACTCTCACTTAACTGGAAGCTCATTCATTCTTTGTAGCATAGGATTCCGGTGTTGTAGGACGTTCATGGTTCCAAGCTCGTCCTGCGGTGACTGGGGTTTTTAGAGCAATTTGGTACATCCGCTTCAATCCTGCTTCCACTTGCTCACACAGTTCGTGCTCTTCAGAAACACGAAGATAAGGAATACAGTTAATTTTTTATAGGTGTTTCCCGTTTCGTTCCCTTCCACTCCCCAGGCATACCTCAGTTCCTCACTGTAAGTTCCGAGGCACAATAAATGAGCTTTTCAGCCCATAGCACTTCCCTCGAGAGAGAGAGAGAGAGAGAGAGAGAGAGAAAGGCCCAAGCCAAAGGCGTCAAAAGGCCGTTAATAAAATTCAAAATTCAGTTCGAGAGTAGAGACTCCGGAGGTTAAACCGGAATCGTTTTCAGGTTTCATAGGTTTTACTACTTTTCTAGTTCCTCGGGGTCGTCTTCTGTGATATCCTTAAATCTTTCAACATGGTCTTTCGAGAGTTCGATGCAAAATCTCTATTCTTACTGCTTCTTCATGCTAACCTATGTTCTTCTCTTTCCAGACATTCCAGGATTATATGGTCAGGTGAAGCAAAATCCCATTGCTTGCAGGCCGGTGTTTCTTTGAGACCCAACCGGTGCAATGTATCCTTGTATTAAACATAGCTGGTGAAGAAGTGTATTTATTATCTCTCGAGATACTACCAGATATTTTATCATAAATCTTTTTACTACAATAGGAAAAAGATCACTGAATATTCTAGCTTTTCGACAACTTGATCTTCTGCCTTTCTTCCTGAACACATATCAAAATAAAAGCTCATAAAATTCATTTCTAGTCACACGTTACAGTTTACCATATATAATTCTAGGTAAACCAGGATTACATCAGATATTTCGTGGCTGTTTTGAGCGAATGGTCGATGTCAAATATGCATCACTTAACATGTCAAACAATCAAGAAAATGCCGATATCAGGGAATAAATATTACAATTATCAACATATGTCGAAACGACAGGAGAAGCAAACAGAAACTTTGCAAGGATTATATGAATCACTACAACTACAACAACGTTTATTTCAAGATGTGAAAGAGAATATACAATAAATGACGAGAATCTTTGGAAAGACAGCCTCATCTACCTTATTCTGACAAATTATGAAGAAGCAAAACAGGAGAACGCAATAACAAATGAATACAGAAGAGTTTAAGTAAGGAACAAGAAGGAAAGAGGACAGAACAATATAATGAAAATCAGGAGGTTAAGTTACTTGAGAAGTTGTTACCAGGTAAGACGATGCTGGAAAGTGAAATATTATCTAATAATTTTGAGGTAATTGAAGAAGAGACGGAAATGAAAGTACAAGAAAATTGGAAAAGTAAATCTGAAGATGAGTTAGAAGAAATTTGGAAAAATTATTATACAGTTAGACTGCCAAAGATGAGAATATTTGGACACTGTCTAGTTAGGAAACCGTGTAAACCATGTATAGGAAAAACCAGTATACTGTTACGTAGTGCTCGCTGTTATTAATCGGCTATGAACCATTATATTCCAAGTATACAAAGGTCATGTAAATTGTGATGTGTTCACTAAACTGTTTGTGAACCTACAAGAAAAGATCAGAAAAGTTACATTATGAATAATACTTTATACGTTAGGGTGAATGATTGGGGTGGAAGTTGATTTCAATTTTTAGAAAAGAGGAGTTGTGAGAGATTATTGTAATAGATTAATATTTATAAGAAGTAATCGTCACGGTACATGTTATTATTGAACATGAGATCATATATTAACTGTGACTTTGTTGTAGTAACGCTTTTGGAATCAGCAAGAATTTTTAAAATCTTGAAGTAATTTATATGAACCTGAAACTTTGTGTGGTAGTTCATTGGTTGATCCTAATCTCTACCTGAAAAGTCCCCCAAAATCCGTTGGAGAGTTTCAGAGTTATTACGTCATCAATATGGCCGCCGTCGGAAAATGCAGTGTTATCTTTGAACATGGGTAAGTTCTCATGGAATAGAGCTGAACCCTTCGTTCTTGGGCTAAAATGTAGAGAATAGTAGGCATAATAAAATTAAGTATGGTTACACTTTCCACAAGTAAAGAGGAGGAGACATACTCATTGAAATATTGCTGCATTAATGAAGAAAATTATGTATTATTAAGCTACACTAAGGATAATATAACGCGAATTCGTTATATCCAATAATATGTATGTATAATATAATATGTATCGAATAAAGTCTGGAGTCCAGTGAATAGATAGTGAGAAAATTAATTGGCATAGTATTTATAACCTGAATAATCAAAAGGCAAACAAACATCCAGATATTAAGAATTAATGAAGATGAAAAGGATTAATGAGGTGGATTATAGGATAATTACCTTTTAATATGAGAAACAATGGCAGATTTGGTTACCAGTCCTACAACACGTTGTCATGAGCATGAAGATAGTACCGGTAACGATAACAAGAAATTAGCTGAATTTTTACCTTCAGCCCCGATGTACACTTCGTGATACCATTCTCTTTCTTCCGAGAAAAAACGTATTTAATGATTCCTTTCCAGCGCGGCAATAGTTTGTGCCACGTTTATGCTGAAAAGTAACTGAGTATGAACACTTCCCCTATAAAATTAACGCCTTTATAATAACACAAAATGTCCGGGTCAACATCACGTCAAATTGACCGGGACGTTTCCGAAAACAACGGAAAAGGAAGAAGAAAAGAAATGGGAAGAAGAATAGATAGATGGAGAGGAGGAAGAAGAAAAAAGGCGAGAGACAAGGAAAGAGGGAGAGAAAGAAAGACAAAAGGATTAGGAAGAAGATGAATCTGTCGCTCCCCACTCTGTCTCACAAAGAGAGTGAGATATTTTTTCTTTCTCTCCTGCTGCTGTTTCTTCTTCTTCTTCGTCTTCATGATCCTTTCTCTTTTCATCCCCTCTCTCTTCAGTTTCTTCCTCAATTCTCTCAATATTCTTTAATTTCACTCATCCTTCCTTTTCTTTCTCTCTTCCTCTCTTTCCTTCTTATTCGTGAACAACTTGAAGAGATTCTGTCTCTCTTACTCTGTCTTCTTTCTCTCCCTTTCTATCTCTTACCCATTACATAGCACAATAACTAATGAGCCATTCTAATATTCCTGAAGTTGCCCCCCACTAAAAATCCTGAATAAATCCTAAATTATGGTAGTGCACTAACGATTGTCGCTTGAACCATGTTTGTAGTGAACGTTCATTAGTATGGAATTTGATGCTTTTCAAATTAACCCCCACCAGAAATCTTGAATAAATCCTAAAGTGTGGGAGCACTAGCGTTAGTGCGTTTAGTGCACTAACGATTTTCGATTGCTCCATGCTTGTACATTAATTAGTATGGAATTTGATATTTTTCAACTTATCCCTCCACCAAAAATCTAGAATAAATCCTAAGGTATGGTAGCATTAACGTTAGTGCTTAGTGCGTTTTAGTGCACTAACGATGCACTAAAGATGTGTTAAGTTTGGTGATAATCTGTGTAATTGAGAGTAAGTGGGGGACTAGTTTCATATGAAGATAGCCCCACCAAAAAACCTTTAATAACTCCTGAGGTGTGATAGCACTAACGTTAGTTTTTTCTGCACTAACGTGCACTAACGATGCACTAACCAGGTGTTAAATTCGGTTAAATTCCGTAAAAGTGGGGGGCACGTCACTTTTCACTTGCTTCGTCTAACGAAGGTAATGATATACAGCAATAACAACACATATCAGAATCACCGTTCAGATAGACAACAACATATTCAAATACAAAAAAGAAACTATGCTGTAATTTCTTCCACCAGTAAACTAAAAGAGTATCAAACCAAAAGATTCAAGTAGGCCTTGCACTTATTTTGGAATTTTTATGCTCCTCTAGCGTAGATGTAACATTAGTTTCTTTAGGCGTCGCAAGTTGTCACTGTGTCATGTACTTCCGCAAGTTGTCACGTACCTTCGTTCTCCGCAGAACGAAATGCAACTGCTAGAGAGTGCGGAGGGGAGGATTATGCGATTTCCACTGTTTCCCAAACATGAAAACACTGACAACGATAAAAATAATAAGACGACTTTCGGTGTCAATGATGCACGTCAAAAACTAGTTTCACAATGTTTGACTGCAAATTGTGGTCCTGTATACAATATATGAAATCACTTGCGACCACTCTACATGCATAACACAATCAGTCCCCTTTGTCTTTGCAGAGTGAAGACGAACGAACTTTTAAACTTCTAAGTGTGGATGTTTCTTACCGATTAAGGATGAAAACCAAAAGTGAAAGCACAGAAAATGACTTTATGTGCCGTCAGAAGTGACGTCCACCAGGGAAAATTAGGGTGTTCTTAAATATTATAACAAATGTTCCTTTACCTATAAAACAAGTCTTATATGCTCATTACGTCATGCCGTGTGAATAGGACAATAACCACACCATTTCTGCTACGCTAATGCGTAGTTTCTCATGTGAAAGTTGCTTTGTTATTCAACTAGGAGACTAACTGTCATGATAACGAAACTTCTAGAACACAGAGTCCACCATCTTTTCAGTTAACATAGGAAATAGCGTACGTATATTTAAGTAATATAATGATTGCGAATAAAATAAGAGTAATAATTTTGTAAAATAACGTACCTATTCACATAATTACACATTAAATTCTCATATTCTCAAAGGTGATTAACAATAAACGTTAGAATAATACGAATAATGAAATGGAATGTACCAAAATAGTGACTGGTACTCATGCCCAAAATTAAATGCGATCGAAGAAAAAAGATATCGATGGGATCATCAAAGATTTTGTTATGCCTGGTATGCTGTTTTATTGGATCGCACTTCTGCGATATGGAAACAGTGACGGACTAACTACTTTCGCAGGTAGCGGTTCTACGTCACTAATTATCATCCCTTGACAGTTCGTCCACAAATAATTTTCAATTGGGTGGTTCACTTCCGCATTTTGCAGGTCCTTTTCGTGCTTTTATCGATAAGACATATTCTACGTAATGGATAGGACGAAATGTACCCTTCCATTGGCCTCCCCATTCCCCAGATCTAACACCGTGTGAATTCTGGTAGTGGGGTATGCTTAGAAAATGAGTGTGCAGTAGGAAAGTGCACAATATCGATGAATTAAAGGAATGTACTATGGCTGTAATCCAATACATTCGAAGATACAGCATTTACACGCCATAATTAATTATTTCCATTGTTACATGGAGATAGATAGATAGATAGATAGATAGATAGATAGATAGATAGATAGA
>JAGDQP010018520.1:0-11889 GCA_022664845.1 Lepisma saccharinum | reverse complement strand
GATAGATAGATAGATAGATAGATAGATAGATAGATAGATAGATAGATCTGCTTTTGTGTGTGTACTTGAGTGTAAATAAATGTGTTTGCATATGTTTCGCATGCGCCCGTATTCAAGCACAAATAAACACTTACTTACCCTATGGTTTACGAAACTCGCAAGTTCATCGCTTCAGTAACCAATGTTCGCCATAGAATACTATCCTGAGCAAGATCAAGTCAGTTTTCATCACAAACTCCAACTTCTCGAAGATCCCTTCTAATATTATCCTCCCAATGTCGTCTTGATCTTGCTAACGGTTTCTTTCCCTTCGGTTTAACAACCACGGTGGAACGTAATCTTTGTTTCTACCCCATTCGAGTTACATGGCCTGCCCACATTAGTCTATAAACACAAACTCGGTAAAGGTGGAACGTTAAAAGTCAATATCGCGAACAAGTTTTTAACTCAAGTGAGCAATTTAAAGGAGAGAGGGAAAACATGTAATTTCTCTTGCGTGTCAAGAGCTTGGCTGTAGTGCTAATCTTCTCTCATTGTTTCGCACTACGAACTTTTTGAGCTATGAATTCTCGCTGACCCAATTATAGTTTACAAACTTTGAAATAATACTTTTCGCTAATGAAATTTCTCGATGTAGAGATGACTTTTAAATTATTATTATTATTATTATTATGTCCTTTCTGAAGATAACTTTTGATAGAGAGTTATGTAAGGAATTAAAAATAGTTTAGGAATAAGTATGATGCAAATGATTAAAGAGCGCAACGTATATTAGTAACCATTACTTCCAGGTTTTACCATCGCAAACAAACAAAAGAAAGAAGTTGTCGTAACCAATATGCACGACAAAGATAATTAACCTTTGTGCAATCATTACATAAGTTAGTGATGCTAATCTATTCTTTGTTTGAAGTCAAAACACTTGTGCTCTATTGCATTTATAATGCTTATTCTTTGGTGCTACAAATATAATGGTTCATTAACTAGAAAACCAATAAAACATACGTGGCAACTCAAATATTCGTATTTTTTAGCCTTGTTTCTATATATTCTTGTAATTACCAGCAGTAAACAGTATTGTAGACTTAATCGATCTATCTTCGAGCAAGAGATGCACGGAATGATACGCATTAGTTGGTGATAACCATTTGGGACATTAAGAAGTTATTTTTCTGAAGCAAGACACGAAAGGAATCATGATCATATACTTTGCATTGATTTTCACGTAAATAAGTTGAATAATTTAGATTATACTTTATTATTTTTAATTTAGAACAATAATGTGAATATATTTATTAAAGTAGAAAATATAATTCTCGAGACAATAGTGCTTCCTATTAACGTACTGTGGTTCTCAAAATGAAATAAAGATCAATATCCTTGTCACATGAGAAAGTACAAACAAGCCATGTTATTATTTTATCTCTTCAAAAATCTATCTTTAGAGACTTCCATGGATTTTAGAATAAATAATTTAAAATATACTTAATTAATAAAAAATATAAATATATAGAAACATAATTTCTGGCAAAGAAATTAAGTTCAGAAGATTCGGAAGGCCATCATCACAATCACTGCAGATCGTCATCATCAACTATGTCTTCGAAATCATTGAAAAAGTTTGTATGAACTGCTTTCTCATTTGCCGCCAAACACATAAACAGGCCATCAGAACCTCCTACATCTTCCATCTCCATGTATGGTCCAGCTCCTTCAGGAAACATATCAGCTACAACGGTAGGCTTCATGTTAACGGTTACCTACTTGGATAGTGACAAACATTCCGTCAAATAAATCAAAATTACAGTAGGAATATCTCATCTAATTCCTTGCCTTTGGGTATGGCTCCTTGGACTGAGCCTACATTACCCCTTCGAATTGCCATGCTTATTGTTTGTATAAGAAAGGTGCTTGCTCTATCATCACCAGATGATTCTGTGATACGCTTACCTATTTCTTTTATGAAGTCGAGGCCTTCTTTTCCCCATGAACCACTGGATTCGATAGCAATGGGTATAAAACGGTACTTCTGTGCAAGATTATTATATTTTCTTCTTTTTTCCGCTTCTTTTCGGCTGGCGATATTTCCCGCCTGGATTGAGGAAAAAGGGAGGTTGGAAGGAGCGAACGTGTCTGAGCACAACGGTTAACGGTTTGCCTCACTTCCAGGGTAACAGAGTCATCCCATCTGGTCTTTTACCGTCTGTTCTGCTACATCCAGTAGGTTCTCGTACTGCAGGAATGCCAGCTGAGATTAGTGCTCTCATTATAATGTAATTAACATTCGAGTGACGAGGATGTCTACCTGCGCTTTTGAAACAAGAAAGGCCATGTAATCCTTTTTTATTTACTTCATTTTCACATGTCTGACATTTGTGACTTTCACAAATATCTGCACCCAGGCGAATTCCAACTGCTATTCGGAAACATTCATTACTGAGTTGAAGGCCGAGAGGGGGCGAAGGTAGAGCTTTGAGCCAAACACCTGCTTCGAAGGAAGACACGGCAATTATTCTGGCTTTGTCTTCTAAGTTTTCTGCAGTCTGAAGTAAAAAGGAGAGGTGTGATTTGATAATGGATTCATTCCATGTAAATTGTTTTGATCTAGTATCGAGTTCGGGCAAGAATGATCCAACTAATAATGACCAAGTTGAAGAACAAGTCTCAATCTCAGAATCCCCATGAGAACTGATATCATTTTGGAGAAGTGATTCTATCATGCATCGGGAACCATAGAATGACGCCAAGAAGGCGGGAAATACTTTATTTTATATTTGTTTGGCTTACTTGGGGAACAAATATGCGCCTTCAATATTGTTTTATCATATTTTTCTCTATTCAGTTGGATGAATTGTACCTAATGTTTAACTGAATATCACATTTAGTGTGCTAGAATATTTCTCAAACCTCCCTCATCATCACGTTTTGGCTTCGTCTTCACTTTCATTCACCTTCATCCTCATGTTTTGCTTCGTCATCCCCTAGCCTCACCCTCACGTTGTAACTTAATATTCAACTCAGTTCACTCTCTTGTTTCAATTTGGTTTCCACTTTCAAGTCTTTGATTCATCCTCACGTCTGAGTTTTACCTTCACTCTCATTCCCTCTGAACCTCAGGTTGGAACTTGGTCCTCACTTTCATTCATCTTCATTTTCATGCGGTGAGATGCTAGCTACGTATTGCTGATCCGAAGACCCAAGCTTTTGTTACACAACAAGTTATATTATTCAATGAATACAAAAACAAATATCACTTAATACTGAAACTAAGATAGGAAAAGGATTAATGTGGGTGTACCTTATAAAAATATAAAAAAGTTTGTTTAGAAAACTAGAAAGGAAAAGACTTATAGAGAGGTCGCGAAAAGAGCCAAAAATACTGGGCAATGACATTTGGTGAAAGAGAGTGTTCTATTTACCATGGATTTTCACACAATTGAAGAAATATCATGCTTTCATTCCTTTCTTGCAAAGACATTACTCAGTAAGCTTTAAGCGTAAGGCATAGTACCTTAAAGATACGTAAATAAAAGATTAAAGACTACAATTACCTCCCTCAAAAACTTTCTTATTGAAATTTTGGTTAATAATTACTTATTTCTAAGCTAAAAAAATAATTCCAAATCCTTTTCCTATGAACATTTACAATATACATTATGCTGAAGTCGCTATTGAGTTTATATATATTAGAAAGAATTAGTTAAAGTCATGATATTCTTAGACGTGTGTTAAAACCCGTGATCCATTGAAGACCCTTTAAGTCCGTCTTTGCCAAATAACACTGAACGTCGTTCTAAATTTAATATTGGAGACGAGAATTATGCACAGGTTTTATCTTAATTTTATGGTTTGTAAAATATTTAATAAATATGAGTTCATAAATAAAGTAACTCATTTTAATAGAATCCAATAGTAGGTCATCAAATACTTTTAAATGTTTGAGAAATCTTGAGTTTAGAAACAGTTTCATCTAGTGACATGTTCTTGATTTGTGTTGTTGTTTTATAATAAAGTAAACTTTTCGAAATTCTGTTTATCACTGTATGGGATGTTGAAAACAATAGCTGAATGCAAAAGTTTCAATATGGATACGAACTAAATATATTTCTAAAATGTATTTATATCCCGTTTTCTGTTGAATCGCAAATAATAGTATTTAAATAGTTATGTAATAAATATCTTTCAATTTGTGGTAGAAATGGTGTGTGTATCTTATAGATCAGCATCCGTCTTTTTTTCGGTGTGTGACAGTTTTTAAGTTACACACCTCCAAGAGGTTACTTAAAAATACTTCTCCGTATTGAGATATTCTTTCCAAACGTGAAAACACCTATAGCTAGTAAACATTTTTGTGACATTTATTATAACTTGTTTCTGCTTGTGCACTGCTCCAATTTCTCTTGTATCTTGTGGGTGCAACATCATGGTTGGGCACTACCAGGGAATCATATGGAGAATTGTCTGACAAAGCCTTTACAAATCTTAATCCCGGTCGTCGACAGCCAAATATTCAAACACCGCTGTGATAGAACTATTTCTTTATTTACATTTGTATGCAATTAATATATTTGTTTACATTTCACGTGTGTATGGCTCAATCTGTCCTTCGTCTGAAATCTCGACGACCATATCCCTCGATGAATAAAAGTTGCTGGGAAAGAAAACGGCAAGAATTCTGTACTAGTAATGTCGACAAGAAAAACAAAAGGTTACTGTGGATATTTGCTTACTGACGTATTAGTTATATGTCGTATCCATTGGCGCTAAATTTTGTCTCCTCAGCTGGCTGTGTAGAAAACATTTCAACCACCCGCAGGAATCAGTAAAAAGCGCTGGAAAGTGCTCTTCCCGACACTCTCCCTGCTGTCTAAATATCAGAGCGTGCCCCTTCACTCCATCATCCTTAATACAAACTTTCAAACATAACATTATAAAAGCTATTTCATGGTCTGATGAGATTAAGGAGAAAGCAACAGAAACGGCACAGTTTGAAATGCGCCGTCCTAGGTCAGGCCTAATTATTGTTTCAAAAATTATGAAAATGACGCTTCACTGTTGTTGATAGACTTATTTTTACCCCTGACCCCAAAGACTATATTATAAAAAAGTAAAGTTTGAAAATTTATGTGTGGAACAAGTATGGACAATTTGTCACGTCTGTCAGAAGATGAATTTTGATCGTTTTTTTTGCGTACTTACTATTTTATTATTGCCAGGGTTACCAGATGTCCTCGTTTAAAATATCCTACTTTCGGTAGTGACGGTGCTTTTTTAAATATTTTGCATTTTGCTATTCCTGCTACTCAACACTGTATGTACCGAGCGGATTTTATTCTGTTGATAGAGAGTTGGGTTTGCATTCGGGTGGTCCTGGAATCGATGCCAACGACTGAGAATTTACCAGGGCTATTCCTCAGTGTCGCCAAACAAATACCCGAAATTGTACCGTCAACTTTGATCCTGGCCAACTCCTTTCCTTACCCTATCCCGCTTTTCTCTACCCATATGTGCCTAAATCCCCTATAGCAAACAAACGTTGAAAATACGTGGATTAAACGTTAGTAGCGAACCTTTGTTTTAACGTTGTAAAAATACCGAAATGTCCATCTGTTCAATGGTTTATTCGACGTTGAATAATGGTTGAGAAAAAACTATGAAGAAACGGGTTTAGTTGGCCAAAACAGAGTATGAATGCTGTCTATTGGTATACATACATTTAATTTAATTTTATCCGTTACTTTTATCACGATATACGGTGTTAATTTTCCAACATTAAATAATCCGAGCAGCTGCTGTGGGGTTCGAACATAGGAGCGTTCTGCACTTATCGTTGGTAGCTCGATGCGTTAACCACTTATCCAACAATCCACCTGAAGAAGCCACTAATCTTTTACTGTATCGTTGAAATTAAATGTTCGTTGAAATAAGTTTCAAATTCAACCTGTTTTCAACATGCCAATGAAAACATGAAAAATATAGTTATTTTCATTGTATTTGCTTTTAATTATGATATAATGTTTAAACAATTAAATTAGAAATACAATTCAACGTGCACACTATAACACCAAAATTAGTTTGTGTCATTCTATTAGTTTTTAATTATATTTTTTGGCATAACATTAGTAGGAACCAATAACGGTTAAACAACGAAATGAACCAAAAATCAATGTTGAAAACACGTATGTGTGCTACTGGGGAGGTCATAAGTAAATTCAATTCAATTAAACAATATAATATTATGCTACTGAAATATAGAAATATTTTTTCTTTAGTTCATACTTAGTAGGCTGACGAAAGAAATAAGCAGTTGATTTAGTCGCCACGAGGATTCCTTGTTGTTCCCAGTTGGTAATAATAATAGGCGATCACCGCAACCACCTGGTTACCATGTCTCAATTCTTTCGTAGATGACCAAAAACGCTTACTTATATTCAAATATATGAATTGATATTTCATTTTCATCCTAATCGAAGAGATAGTTTAATAAATTACGATCTGAACCACTCCCGGGTTTGTTCGTGGTTCCTCGAACCAACATGCGATACCATTTGTCACCAAAGAGAGCTCTTCCCCACCTCTCCATCACGCCTCCGAGGTATCAGGATTACATGAGTCTATCATAAACTCTTATAATTTAATTTATGAGAAAAAATTGCACAAAGAAAGTTCAAATATGTTCTCAAGACTCACTGACTTATTTGAAGTGTGGGGAAACACAGTAGGCAAAGCTATAGGCATCGGATCGGGTCGCCATCTATTAGAACATGGAGATTCTTGGGTTACATACTTCCTAAAAACTCTACCTTTGAATTGGGAGTACAACATTTTAATTTTGTACTCTCCACTTTTGAGAGGCAGTGGCGAACCTAGGGTTGGGTTTTAGAGGGAGATTATTTGCCTTCCAGTTCTTGGGAAGAAACGGATTAATACAAACAAAAACCAAGGTAAAATATGAATCCTTGTGCCCATCACTGCCTCTGAAAAATAGGCAGTATAATGTATTTCCAATTTCTGATAATCAGTGACGGGCACAGGAATTCATATTTTACCATCGTTTTTGTTCCTATTAATCTGTTCCCTCCCAAGAACTGGGAAGCAAAAAAACCGCCCCTGTAAACCCAACCTTGGGTTCGCCACTGCCTATAAAAAAAATGGGGAGTAAGAAATTGACATTTTGTACTCCCAATTCAGAGGTACAGTTTTTAGGATGTAGGAATGAACAGTCCATTACAAGAAGTCCTAGTTTGTTCTCGTAAGGAGATTTGCTTTTCCAGCTAATAAAATATAAGGAAGTGAGCTGAAAACACAGTGAAAAGAAGTTAGTGAACTTGTATTGTTATACAACATTGGCTTATCATCTATTCAGGCGTGGATCCAGAATATGATCAGGGGGGCCTAAACCATAGTTGTGTCACTTTATCCAGTGTAAAGTAGGATTGAAGGCCATTTTATCCAGTGTAACTTATACCTGGACATCAAGGGCGGAGGCTATAGCCCCTATAGTACACCCTGGATCCGCGCCTGTTGCTATTCAATACCTTTATCGATGTTTTATATCCTATATCGATATTCAATAATGGCGATAG
This sequence comes from Lepisma saccharinum, assembly GCA_022664845.1. Taxonomy (NCBI): domain Eukaryota; kingdom Metazoa; phylum Arthropoda; class Insecta; order Zygentoma; family Lepismatidae; genus Lepisma; species Lepisma saccharinum. The sequence goes on along the minus strand of JAGDQP010018520.1, from coordinate 4,303 downwards.
CAATATTTATCGCACAACCATATTCCTATAAACATAAAAATAGTACATATTTGGTAGCTTTTATATGCATTTCGGCACTCATTACTTTAGTGTCTGGCATCAAACATCGTAAATATAAACCAAACTTTTACCATGACTTGGATATGTTTTTTCTCTCTTTTATTTGTAAAAATAATTTGCTTTTTTTGATAACTTGATTCTTAGATATCCAATAAGCAAAATTTAAGGTTTTCACAATCTTTAAATAAAAGTGTTATTACTCTGTCATTAATTTGCAGCTACTTCACTGAGATGTGGGCTCAGCAACAAGTTGCCAAATTGTATCTTCCTGCAAGTTACAACAAGTATGTACATCCTTATTTTGCTGAAGGTAAGGCAAACAAGGTCTATTTCCTGTTGATAATTTTAGAACAATATTTGATACGAAGAACTGTTTATAATAAACCACTTTTATATAGTCCATACTTCCTTCTGTAAATCGTACATATTCAGGGTCAGTTCTACAATCGACCGCTAAACTTCTAGTCAGCGCTGAGGCCAAGTGTGATTCTGGCCAATGAGAGTTGTCCTCAACAAAGGAGACATAAACGAAAAATACGCCCTCGTTTGAAAAAGGTCCGCCATATTGTTTCCGGAGTGTTGGAACAAAAGGATAACGTTTTAAATAATATTGAAAACGTTTTCTTATGCCGTAAATGCTGGCGTCGAAAGGCATAAGGCAAGTGGACAGCTGTCCAGGTCTTGCTATACAAAACAAAGCCATTCCAGCAGAATTTATTGCATTAATATTTACTGCCGAATTTTGAGGAGACTATTATTCAAAGTCAAATACTTGTAATACATAAACAGTGCTCAGGGAAACTGTTTAAATCTTTGACAAAATGTTTTATCAAATAGACAAGCTTGCAATTGTTATGAACTGTTTCAAGAATACAGGTGATTGTTGCGGTACTTTCTTCATTCATTTGCGACATGAAATAGTACGACCCAGTCCTCTTGGTCCAGGCGGTAACGTCACGGACTATGGATTAGCAATGGCTGGCGCGTGAGTTTGAACTCGATGGCCGTCTATACTTATTGAGGATTTCCAGGGTTTCCTTCAGTTTCACCAGGCTAATGCCGCGATAATACCTTAAATAATGCCCTCGCCGCTACATACCACAGCCTCTCCAATACCCTTTTCTGGCTTCACCAAAAGATGTGTAAGGGCCATAAATGAATAGTACGATGGAAAACCTTTTCCTGTTGGCTATTCCAAATAAATGTTGATATTTTTCTCTTCAATTGGTACCAAAATATGCAAATTAATAAGTATTGGTGCCATTTTTCGCGAAGTTAATTCAGTTATTTGCCAGGACAGCGTCCAAAAATGATTACTTTCCTCATATCTTATTTCATCATAATATGGTGTCGAATCGTACATTTTCGATAAGAAAAGAAGAAACTAATTTTAACTTACAAGGAAACCTCATTTGGTGTAAATCGGGTAATGGGACTAAACGTACTCAAAAGAACATCATAAATAAAGAATACCAAACTTATGACCCCGGAAACTCCCCAAAAATTATGGAAACCCCAATTGTTAGTTAAGCATTTGGAATGTGCAATTGATGTAGGAAAAATGTTTTGGCAATGGAATATTAATGGAACAAAGGGGACAGAAAGTAGCATAATACGATAATAATACTTGAAGAAGATGATGTTATTTGTAAAAACAAATGAAATGATAAAGAAATAAAACGATTGATTTTCACAAGGTAACCCACATATGCACATTTTCTACGGAATGGTTGAAGCAATATGCATTTCTACAATAAACACAGCACATAAATGGCAGAGCTTTATATAATTTTCACAACATTTGTCATATGTTATGTCAAAGCAATTAAGAACAGGGGTAGGAACTTGTCAGCTAATGATGGATTGGTCATTTACATGTTGACATTATTTCACAACAATTCCTGGACTAAATTCAATAAATTGAAGTAATTTTTACAAAAACAGCAATAGTCAATTTTCCTTTTTTTTAATTTAGTATAAAAAAACTTCTAATAAATTCCATGACTTCCTGAAATCACTATATTTCTCACGTAATCTGTTCACGCAATACCTGTGTGAACAGATTGTACCAAAAGTGTAGTGAAATCCAGCAAAACACGAAATTTTGAAGTTTTTTTTCGTGCTAAATTAAAAAATAAATAAAATAGACTTCTTTTTTTAAAAATGAAACCACTTCAATTAAATTATGCTCGTTGTTGATTCCCTATTAAAAATAAAGTACAATATTTAAACATTTGGTTAAATTTGAATTTAGCGCCAAACGCTCCAAAACAAAACTGCGTTATTTGCAAAGTCTTCATGTTTCAAACGACAACTGCGCTCTTATCAATAAAACATGAAGGCATTTAGGATTTAACAATACCTATTTATGAGTTCGTCCGTTTTATATTTCGCGCAGGTTTGCATATCTTTTTCACTTTGAGTTGCTCTAATTTTTGGGGGGTTTCCGGGATCACAAATTTGAGATTCTTATTTTTATTAATGATGTTCTCTCGAATAAATCTAGTTCCATTATCCGACTTTGCTGACATCAAGTGATGTTTTCTTATTAGACTGCTTATACGATACGTTTGTTATTGGATTTTAATTTTGTTTTGCTTTTAAAATGGCGACCAATATGGATAACTTTCTAAGCTATAGTGACAATTCTGGATAATTAGATCTAATATTTTTACTTAAATAGCTCTATCGTAAGTTATGTACTATGAAATAGGCAGGTTGCCTAGCTCTTAGAGAACTCAGTAGAATCTGTCATTTAGTATAAATTGCCCTAAACCATTTTTGTGTAATAGGTTTAAATGTACACTCAGCACCAAAAGTTTGTACCCAGTCGTAAAATTGCTCCTTGAAATAATTTTAGAATGGATAGATCGATATGAGTGCAGTTTTTTGTAACTTACAGATAATCATATTCTCTGTACGCTACAGAAAACTGTACTCAAATCGATCAACTTATTCGTTGAAGAAAGTATACGACCGGGTACAAATTTTTCGTATTGACTGTACAAGTTCCTTTTTAATTACCAATTTTATGAAAATAGCTACTCCATTCGTAACATTACGTTAGCCCTACTTTATTTATATTTCCCATTTGTTGCCCAAACGATCGTGTAATTTGATATATATATATATATATATATATCCCAACATCATTTCAAACAGATTTAACTGAAATTGTGTATATAAACCCAAATCAAAAGTTTAAAACGTTAAAGATAACAACAATTTAAGTTTGGATCGAAAGCATAGTGTTAAACATAAGTGTCCAAACCAGAAATGTTCAAGATGAACAGGAGTGGTGGACCACCATATTAGCATCCTACATTCAAATAGTCGGCAAAATGCTAGGAAACAAAAGAAAAATGGCGCTAAAAGGTACTTTCAAATTAAAATATTATTTGTTTATTGAGATATTATTTTAAAAGAAATAAGTTGTGTTTTTTTTTTTTTAATTTTGTAGGCAAACCTACGCACGTTCATTTTCGATTACAAATACATCAGTTAAGCGTTAGTGAACATAATGAGGTAAGTCTTTCTAATTTTGTCTAGACTTAGTTTCTAATTTAACTCAATTTTTGCCAAACACATCATGTTTTCAATTGTAATGAAGTTCTGCTAGTAATCGTTAGTCAGCACCTTCTATTAAAAGATAATGGATTATTATTATTATTCAATATCAACCAAGATTTTCATGTGAAGGTTTTAGTATCAGCTTTCTACCTAAGATTGAATCTTCTACTTCACTGTACTGTACTATCATGGCCAAAATTATGTTCACATGACTTTGTTATACACTATTTTTCTCTAAGCCTAGAAGATAGGTCACCCAACTAACGTTGAGTCGGCGGTGTGTGATTCTGAGAGAGTGTGAGTGAGCGAGCAAGGGTTGGAATTTTCTTTTCTTTAACAGAAAACATTATCACATGTCCTGGGTTCTGGAAAGATATTTATGATTTCTTGTAGTATGTAGCAAACAACGAAAAAACTTAAGCAAGCAGAATTTCAAACACCAAAAGGAAACCTAACACTATTCGTATTTTAGGTGAGCCACTAGTTGAAGTTTACTGAAAAGCGTAATTTCAATTGTCCAGTAGAAAAGATCCTTACCAAACATAGACAAACGAAAATGAACTTTGAAACCTATAGTTGCCAGGTAATTACTTCTTTCTTAATGAATCGAGTATTCCATAGAACATTAATGTTATACACGAAAGACAAGAGAAAACATCTGTTTCTAACAGTT
>JAGDQP010018519.1:22769-36411 GCA_022664845.1 Lepisma saccharinum | reverse complement strand
TGACTGGACCGGGGATCGAACCCGTGACCTTTGGGTAACCGTCCCAATGCGCTAACCACTGCCCCACCCAGTCGATCCGCTTCCCAGTCTCACACCTTCCACTGTTGATGTAGATGTTCTCTCTCTCGAAACCACCTGGACAGTACCAGAACTCTCAGTTGTGCTTGGACTTTCCTATATCTCATAATTGTGAACATCTAACACGAAAGAAATAAGTTCAAAGTTGGAATGGAGGAAGCTTCCAATTTTTATACACCAAGCTTCTGTAGGTGCAGATACCATTAATACTAAAGAGTGAAAAGTATGTGACTGGACCGGGGATCGAACCCGGGACCTTAGGGTATCCATCCCACTGCGCCACCCAGTCGATCCGCCTGCCAATCTCACACTTCCATTCTTGATGTCGATGTTCTCTCTCGAAACCACCTGGACAGTACCAGAACTCCCAGTTGTGCTTGGACTTTCCTGTGTCATAGTTGTGAACATCTCTCACAAAAGAAGTAATTTCAGAGTTGGAAGGTGTGTGATTGGGAAGCGGATCGACTGGGTGGCGCATTGGGACTGTCACCTAAAGGTCCGGGTTCGATCCCCGGTCCAGTCACACTTTTCACTCATTAATAGTAAGAGTATTTATTCTTTTTTTTTCTTTAACTTGGCTGCTGTGACAATTCATCTTTTGATCAACAATCTTGAATTGCAACGTTCTAGAACACTGGCCCGCCTGGGTGAATTCAAGATACTATCGTTAGGAAAACGCCATTTTAATTTTATTTAACATATACTAACATGAACTAACCTAACCTCTAGTCACAAATGAGAGGTAATATTAGTTCACCTCATCTCTCTTAAAGCGAAGCTTATCCAACCTAAAACAAACTGATTGTCACATGTCGGTGTAACACATAAAATGTCATATCTAAAATATATCAGTTCCTAATTCAGCTTGTGCATGCTTTTTATTTAAATTTTCATCAATTGCCTAACTGACAACAACTATAACTGTTCCTACTTTCTTAATAGCATGAAACATTTGATAATCTTACAAAAAATGAAAATTAGCATTTGATTCACATACCGGTGATAATATATACATACAAGCAACAATGATAATAATAATAAAGTTCCGTGATACAAAATTGTGTCTCTCTGTTAACAGTTGCCGCCCATGCAATTAATTTTATCTTATCTATTAACAGTTGGTTCATTCTTCTTCGTATTATTTTCACCCGAATCATTTGTAGTCTTCACATTAGCCTCTATAGAATTCTCCAACGGTGTCTGTTCAGTTGTATTTGGGTATTATTTGTTATCTCCTCCATGTTTTCTTTGATCCACGTTTGTAAACCGTTCTGTCTATCTTCTAAGATAGAGAAAGCTTGTTGTAACTTCTCAATCATCTGCGCTGTCTGTTTCATATTTGTTCTCTCATTCATTGCCTATCCTCCCATCCCATCCTATCCTCGTCGCCAATTAATAAAAAACAACAGCACAAAGAGAGTGACGAGGTTAAGATTAACTACGATGTTACCATTAGGCCGCATGTCCATTAACACAGTATACAGTCATATACTAGATTAAAACCCATAACTCCAATATTCCAGACAAGTTTGCTAGACTTTATTATTATTGTCGAGCAAAACCAAAGCTTACTCATTAGTACACATTTACTCCAAGTTGCTTACATAATTAAAATAAATCAGCTGCAAACGTCAAATAGCGTTTTCCATCAAATACTCGAAGTATACAAATTATTTTTCTAATATCGTAACAAACTATAGACTGCATAAATGTATCAACACCAAGCTACCTAAATTGAGAAGTCTGGCGTTCAACTAAAAACACATATTACATTCCCTTACATTTAACACCGTTGCCCTCAATGGATTAGCACAGTATATTTATTAATTTCTTCCTGACTGCGTCTCTTAAATTATTTCTATTATTTTAGCACGCCATTGAGCTATTACATTTTTTTTCCACGGAGAAGTCAACACCCTGTGTATAGCGTACAAGGGTGCTTTGGTTAATACTACAGTTTAACTATTTGTGCCATAGAATATTGGAAACGCTCCCAAATACTACATTTTGGATTCCTATAGCTATGAAAGGCACTAAAATGCGTGGAAAATACCAAGAAATAGGACATGATATTGAAGTTTTTTCTGTGATCCTCAGGCGCGGAAAACCAGGTGTTTAAGTTGCTATAATAGTGACTCCTTCTCGTATGCAATGCACTTCAAACTACTAGTTTTCATTGTTTTTCTGGTACTTAGAGTCCCGAATCTGTTGCAAAATCAGGAGGTGGTGTGAGTTAAATGACATGTATGTGTCTTTCCACTCTCATCGCTCCATGATTTTGCACGTATCAGAAAAAAACAAACAAATAAAAAAATGAAAATTATTTGAACTGCACTGCATACTATTTACGACAAGGAGGGAGGAACTATGGGCATAACGAACATCAGTATGAAAGGGATTAGAATAGGAACATGGAACCTTCTACAGTATCGGTACTCTTCAGACACTAGTACACAAGACTGAGCAGTACGGGGAGAACATATTGGTAGTACAGAAAGTCCTGTCTGACAGGGCAAATACACCTTCTTGGCAGTCACAATTTTGGAACAGGATTTCTCATAAAGAACACCCTTCTGGTGGTTCAGAATATAGAGTTCTTGAACAGAAGACTGTCGTACGTTACGATACGTACTCGATAGTGCAAAACTTTTAATAAGTGTCCTTACTCCGAGCAAAGACTTCGATGATAAAGAGAAAGATACGTTTTACGATGAGTCAGAGATGTAGTTTGACCGATTATCGCAGTATAATACGAAATTTGTGGTGGATTCCAACTTAAAGGTAGGTAGGAAACAACTTTTTTTAACCTCATAGGCGAATCAAATCTTCACGGAGTCAGCAACAACACTGGTTTAAGGTTGATCTTTCGTGAATTCGAAAAACGTAATATTAAAGAACACGTACTTTAAACACATAGATATATAAATGGATATCTCCGGATAGCAAAACACAGCCACATGGATCACGTATTAATAGACGAAGACATCTCATAATAAACGTTAGATCTTAATAGAGGAATAGAAGGTGATACTGACCATCAGTTAGTGATAACTAAAGTGAGGGAAAAGTTATGCATTTCGAGCAAGTAAGGCAGAGAATTAAAACCAAATCGAAGTAAAATGATTAGCTAATCTAGGCATAAGAGCAAATTACCAACTTGAAATCTTAGCTGACTCGAGTAATAATAAAGATGGATTATATTGGAACTGATGTGAAAAAGATGTTGGAGACAATTTGTGGCACTGAAGGTCGTTACGAAAGAACGTGTAGGTGAGAAGAAACAGGCAAAGAAACCTTGGTCTTAATGAGGAACAAAAACGAGCGAGACAGCGATGGCTAAGCAATAAGATCGAAGCAAATGAAAATCTGCACACGGGTTTAGAAACAAAAAAAAAGCGACATGATATGTGACCCAGAAAATTCAAAAGATAGAGGAAAACTGTAAGACGAACAAAACAATAAACTCGTTAAGAAAAGGAAACCAGTCGAGACTGCGGATGATTAAAAATGAAGGTGGAAATCTCCAAACGGATCCGACTAAAATTTTCGATGTGTGGAGAAGTATATTTTGACAAGTTTCTTAATGTATACATCGGAGACGAAACAGAGCAATTTGAAATCCATACCACAGAACCGTGGATACCCGAACCTAGCGAGATCGACGTCGAAATTGCAATAAAGAAATTAAAAATATTTTTAAAATTACCTGGAATTGACAACGCGCCAACCTAATTAGTTAAAGCGGGAGAATCAGCATGATCACGCAATATTTTGGCGACCCCTGTACGTAACGTTGCCTGCTACCTGATGTCATCAGTTATTAAGTCACATAGCCTCCTCTGTAAACCGCAGTGAGGAAAACTCACTCAGTAATGTTCGACCTTGAGATTCCATCTCATGACCCCGTGATTACAAGAAGAGGGCATTCATTTCCGTTCTGCGGTTTTATCATTTGGTGTGTAATGTAAGTTTACGAATTTTCTCGGTTGAATTTAGATAATTTTGTAAGTACCAAACTGTATAACATTTATTTCAAATTTAATACTTGAACAATAATTCTGTAAATAGGATGCATAAGCATGTATGTTGACTTTAGAGAATTTTGTTTTTGTTTTTTCGTGTGGAATTTGGCTAACTGTAACATCACTCAGTTTCAAATAATACGAGTTTTGTTCGTGTATACGCTTATCAATAATGTGTTTTGTTAAAATAAATGTAATATTTGCGGAATTTTCTAACTTTACTTGTTTTCTCTTGTAATATCTGCTTATGCTAGATTTTACTGTGGCTATTTGTAATGGAATCCATCTCATTCATAATGTTTCATGTGTAGGTATCAGAGGATGATGAGCTTCCCAACTATATCTGCTTGTCATGTGCGGAAAAGTTGGACAATTTCCAAGAGTTCCGGGATACGTGCCATAAATCAGAAAGTTTACTCATTAAACTAGTGTCTTTGAAGGGTGTATCTGTCAATGATGTGTCTACAATCAAGGTGAGTATGTTCCTTTTCACTTAACTCATTTTTTGACGTGGACCATAGACAAGTTTTAAGACTAGTGAATGTATGCTTTGTGCATTTTTTTTTTCATTTTGTACTTTTTTTTTGTTTCGGTACAAAAAAAAACGATCTAAAATGTATGCGAAGTGTCTTAATTCATTGAGGATGTTTAAAATGTTTTAGTATGATTCATGTTATTCAGTGGAGTGGTGGTTCTTACGTATCTTCCACATTATACGAAAGGAATCCAAGAAACGAATTAAGAACACCAATCTGCTTCTTTTTTGTTGACCCAAAAAGTGTAACCACAGGGTAACGATAATACTATGTTTCCCGTGCATGTCCATTGCTTTACGTTAGCAAGTTAATACCATTTCCATTTTCGTTTCTTCCTCCATGGTGCAAGTTGCGCTGTAGACTGTCGACTGTTGTAGGTGTAGCGAACATTTCGGAATGGAAGTGGTGCTGCAGGTGCACAGGAAAACGTTGGAGACACTGGGAAAATAAAGTTTTATCTTCGACAATTTACTGTGAATGTTTTCAGTTTAACTTCCTTGAAAACAGACAAAACAACATTTTATACCTAACACGAAGGAGAAGGACGGAAAAGACGTAATGAAGTTGCATCTTTCGTGTTATATTTCATCAATGATAACGTTCATACCACGGTTAAACATCTTCATGTTTTCTCAGATAGTTACACAGGCCAAAACAGGAATCATACAATGATCAGGTTTTTCTTAGCGTTAGTTCATCGTGGTCGATTTCAGTCAAAAATCAGTATTTTCCACAGCGAGGACACTCATATTTTCCAAACGATAGACACTTTGCTATTGTCAAAAGAACCTTGAAACGAAATAATCAAGTTTATATACCAAAAGATTATGCTGAGATTATAATCTGTTCGAGCATACAACGCAGCTATGTTGTCAAAATGACTGTTACCTGTGATATACTAGATTTTAAGTCTTGGTGGTCTGCTTTCTTCAAGAAAAATTGTTTGTTTGTAGAATCAAATAGTCGTGATGTTCCACGTGATGCAAAGCAGTCCTTCCAAATTTCTCAGTTCACATATGACAATACACCTGACACGGTCGTTGCTAGAGTGTTCATCGACAGCTTGGTAAAGCATACATTCAGACTCGGAGTTCGACGTCCTCTACATATAACCTACCAAAATGTTCAACTTACCCATAAACAAAACTGCCCATCAGCGCTGAGAAACTAAGCGATATTAAGAAAGTACTGTAATACATACCACACGAGTATCGTGGTTTTTGCGATGAACTTTTCAACTGGCCTGCTAAGTGAGTAGTTGCATAACACTGTACAAGGCATTGTACAATTCCATGCAATAAAATGGATATTCCGAGCTGAAGTACCTGTATTTAACCCTCGGTGTTTTCTAAAACATCATGCCAGGCACTAAAAACTATCGTATTGATCACATAAAACATCAGAACATGTTTCCATTCCGTTTGCATACACCAATTTTATACTATTATGATGTTACCACGTATCATATTTTCCCAATTAGGGTGTAGAACAGTTTTTCTCAAAACTTGAATTTCCTGACATGTGTCGTTTTACAAAACGATTCAACTATCACATGACTTCGGCTCTGAGAAATTGTTCTTCCTAGATTCCCATGGAAATTAATTTTGAATGTATTTAATTCGTCAATAAACTATAACAAAAAGTGAAGTAGATGAGCTGAATTATTGGAATAATCATCGTAATACGAGGATCTTGTTTGATTTTTTTTTTTTTTTGAACTGCGCGTTTCCCAGATTTCCGACCTTTACCCTTTCCCATATACAATTTCAAATACCTAAAAATTAAACAAAAACAGTTCTGTAAGATTATCGAACTTATTGTTTTCCATAGTCATAATTAGTCCTGTCATCTGTTACCATTTATATCATGTCTATGGATTAGTCTATATTAGACGGGTATTTACTTTGTATTGTCTTTACACATAGGCTTCTCAGTTCATAAGCACTTGTTACTCCAGTTTATTTGCTTGCTGAAACTTTAGTAATTTTCGAAATTCAACGCAGAAACATAACAACAATAACACATTGAGACTGACATCTTATAAGACAGTCTAAAGTGTACAGTTGTAACATGTTTCAGGTTTTAGAAAGTAAGTTTCATTTCTTAACATTGAATTTACAGCATTTCTGGAAAATGACCCTTAAACTTAGACACGCAGTAACAGTAAAAATAATTACTTTTGTTTCACCGAAATTCAGCAACTTTTCAAGTTGTTAAGTTTGTTGGAGGTATATTTATTAAGAATCAAGGAAACGCGGAAAGAGTGCATTGAATACAGAAACTAATATTCCCCCCCCCCTTTTTTTTTGTCAGAAGTTATCCACTTTTCTTCAATTTTAAAACAAATGTGGGATTCGAAATTACGTTTTAACTTTCGTTTAGAGATCTTTGAAACTACTCTGCTGCAGATGTTTTGAAACAACTTTTGCTGAAGTACATAAATAATACGTATAAAAGGGCCTTAAATGGAGGCTGTTAGTTTATTCTAGCTAATACTATGGGCAGTTACAAGCTTGACGAGCTTGTACTCAAAAACTGATCTGATATGCTAGCATGTAGATATGAGAAATATTGGTATTTAAGAGCAGTGTGTAAGAGTTATTCAGAGTTGACTGTGATTTTTTATACATACAAAACTGAAAGTAGTTGGGCCTACACTCACGAAACTAGGTTTGTTTTTCGAAACGCTCCTCTTGAGCGCCCAGACACTAAGTTGCTTGAGGCTAAATCAGAACTGTAAGTGGAGAAGAGCAAAACTTTCCGCAGCATTCTGGACAGAAATGTTGGTGTCAGATCGGTTGTAAGGATCGTTGTCATGAAGAATAATGACATTCACTGACAGCTTTCCTAATCTGTACGAAGTTTTTCAGCAACCTGAGCGGTACGTGGCGTTAGTTGTTCCCTCTTTCTCCAAGAAGCCCACATGAATAACAACTATGACACTCCACTGCTACAAATCTGTACCTGCGCTTGCGTTAGTGTAATAAATGCTGTCGCGTGAGACTCACAACGGAATAAAGTTCCTCCACAGATAGTGTTGTTAATAGGATTATTATTCGATCTTTTACAGACACTTCTCAGTCAACTCTAAACGACCATTGTGTATTGCAAATTAAATATCTATCATGTTATTTTTAATGTGAGTTACCTTTTTTCTCCCTCTTTGCAGGTGCAAGATGAAATCTCAGATCCTCCATTGGCTGCAGAACCAATTGTATCGGATGAGGTTCAGCGAGGTTTAGAGAAAGTGCTGGAAAATAGTGATCTTACGGTAAAGATTGAAGCTGTACGTGGAAATTATAATGAACATATGCCTAACCCTGACGATGTTTCAAACACGTCAGATACTTCACGAGACAATGCAGTGGAGCCAAGTGAGGAGGTATTAGAAGAAGAGAGTAAAGCCGAAAGCGAATCAGCGAAAGATAATGATAATGATGAGGATGATGCTGAAGAAGCAGGGGGCGATGCTGAAGCTCATGGAGAGGAGTGTGGTGATGGTGAAGAAGCTGAGTCATTGCAAGAGGAAGCAGAGCAGAGTGCAGCAGCTGTGATAAAAACGGAAGTGTGTGAGACGGAAGAAGCGTCTGAAGAAAGTGCTGAATGTGATACAGATAATGCTTTAATGTTACCTCCGACAAGCGTGGACGATGACGACAATGAGTCAGAAAAGGGTGACGAACAGAGTTGTACGAATAATGAAGTTGGCGATGATGCTGACCAAACTAGTATTGATAACAATCCTGTTGTTGATAACGATGAACCTGTTGATGATCAAGATGCCCCGTATGATAAATCTGATGAACAAAGTACATCGTATGATCAGGTTGACGATCAGAACGCCTCGGTTGATCAGAAAATCCCTTTCGAACAGACTGATGATCAAAATGCCACATCGAGTGAGTATTTTGATGCCATGAATTTTGTAGAGACTAATTGTGGATCTGACGTTGGTGGCGAGGCTGAGCAAAGCAACAGTTCTCAAACTTCCTATATGCAGGCTGATGATGACGAAGACGATGTCATATTGTTATCTGATGATTCGGATGATGATGACGCCAATGCACAAGATAGTAATAGTAGGTCGTATGAAGTTAGCGCGGGAAGATCACGAAGCAGTGGCGTAGCGTATGGACAGTACAACGTAAGAAATGTTCAGCAGAATCAAGGAGGTGGAAACTCGTACATTTACCAAGAAGGGTAAGTTACCTACATTATTGTAACATTAATTAGTTGGCAAGAGAATTAGAAGGTAGGTTTTCCGCTATTAAAATTTTATTTGATACATTATATGTATTTGTAGGCTACGAATAGTTCGTAGCGTCGGTCCTCCGTGCCCAATAAGCTTTACATTAAACTCAATACAATCTAGATCCAGTTCACATGGTCCAGTGGCGAAGGTGGTGACCCTGCATGGTTTGCGTAGGTTCGAGTCTGTTCACAACGGGAGACATTTTCTCAGAGGAATGTTGAGACAGTAAATGCCCTAGCCACTACCTTTTCTATCTCTTTTCCCAGGACCTGCTCGCTGAGGAACATAATCTCTCAGACTTGTGATGATAAAGCCTTGTCTAGATTATAAAATGAAAAGAAAAAAGTATAAAAGTATTAATACTTTACAAGGGTTATCAAGCATCTGGAAAACTTGAATAACCTATCGAGCGACCGTAGCTCAGTTGGTAAAGCGTTGGCTTGGCATTCGGGATGTCCTGGGTTCGATACCAGAAACCAATTGTCTTTACACCGGGCCGAATCCTCCCCGCACTCTTTACCCTACCCTATCCCAGCCTGAGGCATAGACGCCTAAAGGGCATAAATGATAAATTCGATTCAGTGTAACTTGTAAAACCTAGAAAAGTAAATTAATATAATTTTAGCTAGGAAAAACTTGGAAAAGTTAGGAAATTTTGTTGGTAGTAATTCATAACATCTATAAGGTATTCTTTGCGCGGCCGTGATCATAATAAAAGTGTATGTGTTCTGTTCTTTACATCTAGAATTTGTACTTACTTTTGACATTGATTGTACTACTTATTACGTTTTTTAACATCCAACTGTCTATCCTTGCGAAGTATTCCCCTATCAATAACTTTCGCTTTTCGACAATTGTGAACTGTCATTAATGGAGGTAAAAAGATTAGATTTAAGTAAGGTAAAATTCAAGAATGAAGGCTTATGATCAAGAACTTGTGAGAACTCACGTCATCGAAGTGTGGAACTCCGCCACGTTTGTTCGATACTTGCACCCCATTTCTGTCTATTTATTTCCTTTGTTGTAATAATAGTTAGTATATTTAGATAAGCAAGTGAAAATATGCTTTTTAGGGACTAACATTTACACAACTTGATCAGAAAATCGTGCTGTATAACTTCGATCATGCGCTAAATGTAATTGGAAAACTTGAAAAGGTCAGGAAAGTTAAACATTGAATATGCCTGGTGACTCTTAATTCATTTTGGCCCTTAGGTATTGAGCTTGTTCGGTGACAGTCGGGCGGGGTAGCTCGTATGAAAAACAATGAGCCGGAAATTGAGGTAAATATTGGAACCTGTAAGAGAAACGTTAATACTTGCATTGGAAGACTTTCGCTCTACTGTAATGAGAAGATAAACTGCTGACAAAGGTTAGCCGTCGTGGCAGTTTTAGCTTTGAACATGCCTGCCAATCCAACGACCGGGATTCGAATTCTGGACGGTTTATAATCATGTGAGTTGTTCTAATTTTTCTGTTTGTATGTTTTTGTCTGGTGTTGTATTTATTATTAGGGAGTATGACACCATTATCCATTTCAATTCTACAAAAATGGGCAGAATGACTTCATGCTATTAAAATGAAACATTCTGACACGTACAAACTGGAAAGATCAAAGGAACCTCAACCAACCATTAATATCAAATACAATTTTGTGTATGGGCTGAGATTTGAACCGTGGTTTTTGAAATGTTAGGCGTGTGCAGTGCCACTACGCTGCCGCTTAGGTTTACTTGTCAGCAGTTTCCATTTTACGGTAAGTCGGAGAGTCGTGCAATGCACCTATCGATTTTTCCTCCACTGGTTCCAGTTTTTGTGCTCTTTCCCGATCAGCTACTTTCCTTGGGAGCAACCTTCTGTGGCTATCACAGGACGAACTCAAATCATGGCAATGTAACCAGTTTCTCTTGTCAGTTGCTATTTAATCATAAAACCGTGTGAATTTTGAACAAAAGTCTTCAAGAAGAAAAGTAATGGAAAACTAAACATTAATTGTGGGGAACGTATGGGAGAACCCGTGGGGAATGCATTGAACGGAGAGGTTCGGAGCTCATTTTACCAAAAACTGTTGGTTCTGTCTTTCGAAGCTTATTTAGAACGTTAATAACAACGCAGTCAATTGAGTAATTATCTACGAGTCTTATGTAGATATAAAATTGAAAGTCTCTTTGCTTCTTTCAACGCTATACATTTCCACATCCCTTGACGAATTTGAACAAAATTTGGCACATACATTCGTTATGACCTAGAAGGATTAACTACAGCATTAAAAGGTTCCCATTATCCCCAAAGGGGGTTGAAATGAGGGAGGTTGCAGTTCAGAGCTAAAAACTTCGTATTTGGCATGAAATTTCTTCGTTTCAATTCATTAGCAACAGAGTTTTCTGATTCTACTCTCGCCGGTGGGAAAGGCGAAAGCCACTTAAGGAGTGGAATATGAGAACTCAAAAGCTGTTAAACTTAGAAAATTGAAATTCAGCATGCGTATTCCTTACGTCAAAGAACAACATTAACGACATATTAAGTCACCACACCCTCCACACACAGGGAATAAATTACTACCATTTTTATTCAGTGAAATGAATAAGTATATTAGATTTTTTTAAAATTAAGTTTTTGATTGTTGCAAACCAGAAATCATAAATTAACTATTTAAAATGGGTAACTAGTTCTAACTACTAATAATAGTAGTAATTGTAGCATTATTAGTTGTTGTTACCAACATATTTTATTCACCCCGCATCAACGGGCGGGTAAATCAGCTAGTTAAGAGATAAGTCAAGATTCCATATAACCATGATTTATGAAAAAAAATCTCACCCACTTTACTTGCATTACGAGGCAGTAAGTTACTTGTCTTATGCCCCGTGCGGGATTTTTAATAGTGAAAACAAAAAATATAACTGTTATGTAATTGAATCTTTGAGAAGACTGTAAATATATTTAGTACACTTTCCTGGCTTAACTCAGATGACCTCTTTAAGTTCCAAGTAGGATGTGTACAGGTTCATACGTTGTTACAGATTCGTGGACGATTCTCTGATCCTTTACCAGAATTGAAACCCATCCTCCCTTGTTAAATTCAGTGTTCAGCCAGGTTCAGCATGAAACGAACTGAATTTTCGTATTGGACTTACGTAGCGTTGGAAATAAGCTCCAGTTGAGGTATGTACTTGCAAGCAACTACACCTCGATAATTTTGAAATTCACAGAGGTTTCATAAGAAAACAGACAAACGAAATAGAATAAATATGCGCTCTTGTTGCTGGATGTAACCATTCACTGCAGTAACAATTTTTAAACAGCTGTATATAGCTCACCAACCTCATGGATATACACGCAAAATCAACGCACACGTGGCGCGTAAAATATATTTGGTTCAGCTTCTTCTATAATGTATATACCGTTTGAAGCACCAAAACGAGCCTTAAAGCTGAAATTGACCGGATTTTCCAGATTGCCAGAGACAGTGGATCAACCAATATCGAAAACTTGGCACAAGAAGGGCGAAGATAAATTTAACATTCCCGAAAATTAAAGACAGTCCAAGACAAAGAAAAATGGTCGACAGTTCATTCTTTCCCTTCCTCCGTTTACAACAAAGCTTTCAAAAATCTACGCCAGAAACGACATACGCAGAGAAGTCCCCCGTCAAATGGAAAAGCGATTCACACAATTCAAAAGCTATCATACCAACACGGAGAAATCCTCCGGGGTATATCAAATTCATTGCGAAGTCACATACATGTATGATTGTACATAGATATAACTAAACGTAATTCATCCACTTGAATTGAGAAACACGTCCGGGATGCAGAACTCGGCAGGGTTGTTAAAACATCTCTCCTCCCTCTGGCTAAATCGTACTGAACATGGAGAGAACCACCTTTGAAAGGTAATATAACTTCGAAAACTATATTAAACATGAATATATAGTTTAATAAATTAAGGTTTAATGAGGTTGAGAGTTCAATAAAAAGAAACACAAACATTATTGTCAAGGTTGCAACGGCCTTGCACACAAATTGGGTAACAACTTTGATAAGCTTTTAGTGTCATTGAGAAGGACACACACTAGTGCTGAGTGAATGATAGTAAAGATGATGGTGATTAAGTGATGGGTAATTACGATAACCATGATAATAAGATTATTTTAATTATGTTCTTTGTTGATATTTAATCATGAATATAATTGTGATTGTACTGTTGCTTAGCAACAAGTAAGAAAGGTATGAACTGAACATACAAATATTCATAAATATTAAACTAAAGAATAATTCGAACGTATGATCTTTCAAAGCCATTATAAGAACAATAATAAAGAAAGTTGAAACTTTCCTCAACAGATGGCAGCATAGCTTTTATATAATTTTGTGCTGTTGTTTTAAGAATAAATAACAGTTTAAAAATGTTAACTCCAAACGATTAATTATAAACTATTAACTCATTATGTTCAAATTATGCCAATTTGTTATTTTGATTGATATTCAGACGTAATTTTGCATTGTTAATTGTTATATATCATGTATTGTGATAGCGTTTTGCTGATCTAGAAAGATGTTTCTCATAAAAATAATACGATTCGTTGAAGGTACTAGTCTTAAAGAAGTCTTCGGATTCATTGACCGAAAAAAAGAAGGTCTTTCGAATTAATTTCCAGCTATTTCATTTCATTTGTGGGAAGGAGACGTGTTTTTAGGTAGATTTCGAAGAAAATATACCTATTGAGATCGGTACAATATGAAAGTGTATAT
>JAGDQP010018519.1:0-16076 GCA_022664845.1 Lepisma saccharinum | reverse complement strand
TCATTCTGTGGTTTGAATCATATGTAAGCTTGAAATTTACCTTTTAGTCCTTATGTGATGACAGGCTCTTATGATGTAAACTCAAACCAAAGTGATGGACCGCGCGAAATTTTAGAAGAGAACGTAGGAACCCAATTCACATTTCAAGTTTACAATTCGTATTACAAATATGCTTATTTTTGTAAGAGGTATGAAAACGAACATACGGAAAACGGAAATCCTGTTTCTGTTTACAAAACAAAAATTGTTGTTTCATAACATTACCTACTTTGTGTAGTTGTATCAAATTACGTGATTTCTCCACAAATTGGTCAACTTTTACATCTTCACCTTTTATATGATTTTATTAATTTAGTTTTAGTATTTTATCCAAATAACAGCTAAGTTTAGACGTGACAAAGATAAGGGGCTTCCCCCTTATCGGAACGGTCGTAAGCCATAGTGCTGTTACCGCCCATGAAATTCATTTTATCTTTATCTTAGCAAATTGGTCAAAAGCAATTTATACCCAATGGAAGTATAAAGTTTACCTATGTGTATGAAAATGCAATGCTGCGTATCCACTATTGATTTGATTGCATTATATATAGCTCCCATTGAATTGAATTTTATCTAAATCTTTTAGACAATTTTGGATCGGACCGAATGGATGATGATGACAGTTGGCAAAATGAAGAAAGTGGGAGGAAACGGAAGAACCCTGAGAAAACCCACGCACACGGTTTTTGTTCACCACAAAGCTCACATGACGAGCCGGGATCGAATAGGTGACCCCACGGACCAGAGGTGAGTGCTCAACCACTGAGCGACCGCTGCTCCTGAATAGCGCTCGTGCTTTATGGAAAATTGTCATAGGTATTCCCAAATTGTTAATATATTTTTGAGTGCCGAAAATTTATCTTACTAAACTTAAATCCTAGAATATTTCGTTAGGATGATATAGACTGGAGAAAAGAGCCAATTGCGATTATAAAATGTGCATTGCGTAGGTAGAAAGGAAGACACACACGTCATTTTAGAAGAAAAGCTGATACGTAGAAACATTGTAAATTGTTTCTTTTTCGAACTTAATTACGGTGTATACTTCTGTGAAACCATTCATCGTGTATCGACAAAAGTAACTTAGAAGTTTCCCCTTTGTAAAATATACCATAAGTAAGTAACCTTACTTTTCAAAATTATTACAAGTTGTTATAATTGCCTATTTTCCCTGGCTGTCGTCCGTAGCGAGCAAAACATATTTGTGCATTTTACTTTAGTATTGACTAGTTAAGGTATTTAAAAAGGCGAACTTGGTAACTTTTTCAGTGCCACAAATAATTTAAATTAAAAAAAAAAGAAAATAATTTAAATTTAAAAAAAATACAAAAATGATTTTTTTTTTAAACAAAATCATATTTTTCAATACTGACTCCAACCGTAAACGAAACATTAGAAAATATCCTTTTCGAACGACTTCAGACACACTTAAAATCCACAACATACTTTCTTTGCACCAAGCTGGATTACAATCCAACTTCAGTAATTCCTACCAATTAGTGCGCCTCACAAACCAAATAACTATCCACTATAACAAATCCCTCCCTGCCTTATTCTCTTCTATCTGGAAAAAGCTTTTGATAAAGTTTGGCACCGAGCACTCCTATACAAACTTCAATTCTTCCAACTACCAAAATCTATCTCTGCTTCATTTTTAACTTCATCTTAACCGCGGACATAAGTATAAACAATAGTCTTCTTACCCATTCTATCTTCATTACGGAGGACTCGCCCTATCTCCACTCTTATATGTTGCAGATTTGCTCCACTTCCTCCAAACATAACACATATTTCAATATGCAGACGATACCACCTTTCTGGCACTAAGCAACACTATACAACACATCAATAGAATCATGAACGAAGCAATCAACATCTTCACCTCGTGGTATGGAAAGTGGGGACTTAAAGTAAATCACGTAAAACGCAACAGTCATCTTGCGCCCCCTATGAAACGATCTCGAATCCGACTAAATCCCGCTAAATTTAACCTGACTGTCCTATATGAAAACATCAAGCCCTCTAAAACAGTCACTTACCTAAGTATTAAGTTTGAGCAACACCTCATCTGGCGTCCCCACCTCTAAACGGCCATTACTTAATCATCTGACAGATACAACTTGGGGCTTAAAAGCAAACAGTTCTTATTACATATAAAACATTCTAACAGCCAGTTCTGACTTATCGATATACAGCATGGATTGACGCAGTGCCTGCAATGTATACAATAAACTTCAAATCCTGGAAAGACACGCCCTTCACATAGTCTATAGAGTTAAACTGCCAAGTCCAACCCAAGAAAGGAACTTTTCCACCTGGAATCACTACGTCAAAACTATACCCGCAAACCTTTCGACGATCAATATCCGCTCTTCGCCTCACATCCACAATTTCACCAATCATTACAGCATCATATACCTAATATCCTTACCATTGATATGATTTATGAGAAAAACCCATAGGAGTATAGCTGTTTAGCCTATGATAAAGATAAAATTTAACCACTTAGACCACATGTCTCTTCCAAATACCATTACTTCAACCAATTTCCCATCCCCAATAGCGGGATGGACTTTTGGGTGTGCCAGCCTTGGCTAGAAAGAAAAAAGAAACGTGAACTAGAAAGTGATTTCTCATGAAAATAATATGATACTTTAAAGGTGCTACTCTTAAAGAGTAGATTCAGGAAGTTTTCAGACTCCTTGACCGAAAATAAAAATATGTCTCTCGAATTAATTCCCATTTATGGATTATTTATTGCCTGCTGAACGCACCTCAGCACACCTCCGTAGCACGTCCGACTCCGAGGGGAGGAACTAGGGGCCCAGGTGTAGCTAACGTCATCTCCCTCTTTTTTTTTTTCAAAAGAGAACCCCAAATGGAACGCATTAAGGATTTTGACTACTACTGCTCAAAGTAGCAGGATAGGCACCACTACAGAATTGACGCTCTGTAACTTGCTTGCACCAAAATTTAATATGATTTATTTCTTCAATTGTGACAACTCTTAGCAAAGCGAATTGGTCTAGATAGTTTCATTACATGGAAACGCTTGAAGGAAGATGCAAATGAGTTTTTATTGGAGCTATGATTTAATTACACATGGTTGAAAAGGAGTTCATGGTTACTGTAACCATAGCGGTTACAAGTGGCGAATTGAATTACGACATAGTGAACATTTGAATGCACATGAAGAGCGTTCGGAAAGAAAAGCATTCTTTCTGTCCGTTTTAAGATATTTTGCTAAGACGATAGTGGGTCAGACTTAGTACGCATGGTCCAATCAGTAATGTTGCGGACTTCGACCGGCTCGATCCCCGCTATCGGCACTCTTGAGTTTTGCTTAGTTTCACCAGGCGAACGCCGCGATGGTATCTCAACAAAGGTCCTGGCCGCACCATCCTCTATCCTAGCCTCGGAAGAACGACCCGTAACTAGTCTATTCAAATACATTGTAAATTTTAAAAAAAATACTATACAACTTCAAGTTACCGGAGAATTGGGTTTCTTTGGTGGCTTTCATGTAAAAGTTCAGTAGACGGAATGGGTAGAACTATTAAATGCCATGCTTGGTTTCAAGATAAAGTTAGATATGCTTTTCAACTTTGCTAGTGAACTCAGTTGCGTGAAGAAATTGTCGGGGATTGAAACTATTTTGATTTCGACTGGCGATTGATTTTCGAAGTTTTCAATTTTTCGTGTACAGATGTCTCTGTTGATATGTGGTTGCATTCATTACAGTCGCACTCTTGTATTGACTATTTTCTATGGGTTTGCAAGTGGTTGCGAATTGTCGAATTGCACACGCGTGTTGCTTTCGTCCCACTATCGTCTTAGCTGAAAGTTTCGAGAGTATTGTGCAATCTTCCCTCGTGAATAGAACAATACTTATAGAGGCGGTGAAAAAACACTTTCAAGTATTTGAAAAAAAAAAAAAAAAAACCTTCCAGAGAGTGGTGTTGTCATAAGGAAAGATCAAAATTGAGGTCGATTACCCTCTAGTGAAGCAAGACGCAGTGGTCATTCTTTGCGAACTGACAATAGATGAGATTAAAATTTATGGGTTTTGATATTCCTCTCAAAGAGAATTCCCAGAATTGTCCAAAAGACCGAAGAAGATTCGTAGTGTAAAATAGAACGCAAGGCCACATGAAAAATCTCGTGTTCAGTTTTGCATTATGTATTAGTAATAGCGGGATTTGACGTAATGAAGACTAGACGGCACGTTTATGTTGTATTTAGAGGGGTATCTCCACTAGGCTGTAGCTAAGCTTCATGGTCATTCCATGTCCACTCGATTTGAATTTAATTGGCCATTTTAAATATTCACATATTCTCCATACACTATATTGCATATGTTTATTGTTCACAATTATCATTATTATAATTTTAGTTATTTTCAACTATTTATGTATGTACATAATCGCTTTTCAAAATGATCTGTGTTATTTTTGAGTAGTGTAGGTGGATACATTTTTGCTGTTATCGTAGGTTGTGTTTAACGTAGATATCTGGGTTAAAGCCAATTTACTCTTCATGTAAAAGGCAAGCTTTTTCGTTCCTGTGCATGTTCCTGTAGGTTATGTCTAAGTAGATTAAATTAAACGATAAGTTTACGGTTTCGAGTTTTTTTATTTGTTAGATAATATTTTTGGGACTGTATGCAGTTCAGTACCACTTATTTCTTTGCGGTATTGGCCAATCTCGGTACTTATGTATAAACAGTACCACGCAGCAGAAGTTAACTCTTCATATTTTGTAAGGTTAATTGTTGTTGAAAATGTTCAAAATGTTGACCGTTTGTCTCCAGTAAAGTCCACTTGGCACTTGGGTGGTAGTGTCTTCTTTTGTACAGGATATACAGTGAAAGAAAGTTAGTTTTATTTTTCAACAGTTCCGGTGGATGAGTGATAACACTCGCTGCTTTGTAGTCGAGGGTCTCGAGCTAGTCAGGGGTGCAGAATATGTCCGATCCGGCGAGCCAGACTCGAGGGAAATTTGAGCCAACAAACAAAAAATATTTAAGGCGCCAATTAATTTCCCGGAAGCTAAAAAATCTTAGATAACACAATAACAACGGTGATGCATAAGCGATTTACAGAATTTCTTCGTCACTGGCTAAGTCAAATAATAGACTACAGTATATTATCAGGTGTTACAATGATAGCTGATAGCACGGCGCAGGCCAGGATACGATACATCACAGGTGACTGTACGATAAACTGCGTATATAAAAATAAAATAGAACCTGACTTTTCTAACCTAACCTAACTCGCTGGAGCTTAACTTATAAACAGTGAAAGAATGGAAAAGCTAAGAAAATGCCAGATCAGTCTGACGCCATTAGTATTCCTCCGCGTGCCACTATATCCATCTCCGAATCAACTGGAGTGCCTGTTTTATGAATTAATTATTGTCGTGTGGTGTACTATTTTTTGTATACCTCCATTTCGGGTTGTGAGTATGATGGTGTCAGTGATAAATAGTTTTTGAAAACGAGTGGTGTAGGGCGTGTAATATTGATCGATCGTGGTGGACGTTTGGAGTAGATAAAGCAAACCTTAACCCTAATTCCCGCTCTAAATTACTTTCTGCTACTGCAAAAATTCCCTCCTCTTCACCGCCTTTTCTGCATTATTGTACATCAGTACGAGACGGCACTACTTGCATCTTTACAATATTCACGAACTCCATATCCTTTTAACCGCATCATTTCTCCTGTAAATTTTCTTTTAGTTCACCCCTCTTCGGAACTTAAACCGTGTTCGATTTGCCAAGGGGGATGCATGGGATTTTCCCTGGTGCGTGAGTATTACATTCCCGGTTGTTGATCCCGAATATCATCCCAACCAATGATAAAATCTTTGTATTTATACCCAAACAGGTAGTATGTTGAAACTTACCAGCAACCACTAGTTTTAGGATCCCCTCTCCTTCGTAATTTATAACAAATCGACCACTGCATGGCATTGCCGTACCATCAAACAGTTCAATTGAATTTTCACTGAAGTACATTATTACATTGACAGTAATGACTGTAACACAAGGTAGATCATTCGATAGTGAGTTTGGGTTGTAATTAGGAGGTGCCGGGATCAAGCGCCGGTGCCACCTGTTGTGATCTCAATGACAAGTAATATTCTGTATCTAACTATCACAAACGTTAGGACTCCTTTCCTTGGAAGCTTGCGTTGCGTGCTTCGCGTGCGATTAGAGTGAGCAGCCAAGCCATTTTTGTGGAATTTGTTAATTTGTAGCTTATTTATCCTACTTTTTTGTTAAATTTATTTGTATAACGCATTGTTCACTATCATTCTTAGCCAAGATTTAAATAAATTACAGAATAAAAACATTTACTTGATGATTATGTATTTGCCTTATGGCCAGCTGGTAAATTTTAATGTAAAGATATATGTCGGAAATTTTGGGGGATTTTTTTAGGACACAACAGTAGGATCGGGTAAAATTTCAGGAGTCCAAACATTTTCTGCACCCCTGGAGGTAGATACCCGGTGGGGATACAAGCGGTTCGGAGCTCAGTTCAGATTTATAGGTCCAGTCCTTGGCCTGGGTCCGATGGAACGTAATGACAAACTACTATTGGTTCACGTGCCCAGATCCCTTTGGGTCGTAAAGCTGACTCCGGGCAGAACACCTACAATACAGCACATTTAATACTGGAATTTTCATGGAATATTTTAAATATCTTAGCAGACAATTAGATAAATATAACCACTTTGGAAATTGAATGCAACACCGCCCTTCCAGTGAAGAGGGGCAAAAAATTAACAAACATGTAATTGCTTGAAATTAGTACACTGTATTACATAGCCTCTTTATTTAAGGTAATGTGCCTGCACAGTTCCTGCTTTCAGACAGGAAAACTTGTAAAAAGAAATTGAACGTTTTAAAACGCTGTTTTTTTGATTGGATTTGTGGCGCTTTCACTGAGTAGTAGAGAAGGGCCCTTAAGTTCGTTGAGCACCCACAATACCAACTCCATTTAAAGGAGAGAAAATAAACTCAATCCTGTTCTCTATATATTTGCCCTCGCGTTTCTTGGTGATAGGAGCTCTATTCGGAAACAGGCTGCATAGAGCACATGTAATTACATAGCTACGTGGAGAAAGTTTCTTTCTCGTAAAATTGCATGTTTTCTTTTTTAATTGCATTTTTCGTGCCACATTCGTTAAACATATGTCAGTAGATGCATCGCAGGTAGTAGACGTACTTTTCAGGCCCCTGTACATAGCCTCTAATATTTTCATCAGAGTCTACAACTATTCGGTGTTTGAATTAATTCTCCCCGTTTGCCAAATAGAGAGCAGCAGTTGTGCGAGATCAATCGGGCCATAAGTGACTATTGCTGTGCATGCAAGCGCCTGTTGTAGGTTGTGAGAAGCGGTGTGGAATACGCGATCGAAGTGCAAAGAAGATGTTTTATCCCATTGAAGATGTCATGTTTCGTACCAAAAAATAAAACATTTACGGGAAGATTCCTGTTCTGCTTTCATTTCGGAAACTCTGCTGCTCAGTCACCATTTGCTAGTGGAGGCCTGTGGAGAGCATGCTCTATCGGAAATAACTTGCTGCGATTGGTTTCGACGCTTCAAAGACAACGATTTTGACATAACGGACAAAGAGCGCCTTGGTCAGCCAAGAAAGTTGGAAGACCGCGAATTAGAGGCATTACTGGAAGAGGAATCATGTCAAACGGTCAAATAGTTGTCGGAAACACTACATATCGACGAGTCAACTGTTATCAAACGTTTAAAAGCAATGGCAATGCTCCACAAGGGCGGAGGCTTGGGTCCCCGATGAATTGCGGAAGGGAGATACCGCGAAACGTTCAACTATATGTGAAGTGCTGCTGCAAAGACAAAAGCGGAAGTCGTTTGTGCATCGAATAGTGACTAGCGATGAAAAATGGATTCGTTACGACAAACCTAAGCGCAGGAAGTCATGGGTGCGTCCCGACGAACATCAACCTGAAGGCCAAAACCGGATATTCATGGAAAGAAGTTGATGTGCATTCAGTGGGATCAAGCCGGTGTTTTGCATTTTGAGCTGTTGCAACCAGGTGAAACGATCAATGTTAACGATACCGACGACAATTACTCTATTAGAAACGTACTCAATACTCCACAAGAAATGACTGGGTTATTCTGCTCCATGACAGCGGTAGACCGCATGTCTCCAAACCCCTCAAGGACATCTTGACGGAATTTGGATGAGATATCTTACTCCACCCGCCATGTTCCCCGGACATTGCACCGTCAGATTACCATTTGTTTCTGTTACTACAACATGGCCTTTCTGAGCAGCACTTCTGTTCTTTCGCAGATATCCAAAAATGGCTTGATCACTGCATCGCCTCGAAAGACCCTGCATTTTTTTTTTTTTTTTTTTTTTTTTACGGTCGAATCCATTTGTTACCTCTAAGATGGGAACAGGTTGTAGTTCCAATGGGCACTACTTTGAGTAGAATAACATTTACAGCTCAGTAGCAAAAACAGCGATAATTAATTCAAGCACCCAATACTACCGTAAGACGTATTTGTTGTGCAAGTGACAATCGAAGCTGTTATGAAGTGCTGCTTAAAATGTTACATTTTGAAGGAAATCCCTCTATCACAAATAAGGAATTTCATCATAGTGTCTTCGCTCAGCTACAAAAATTCTCGACTATTCGTGGGTGGATTATTCGCTTTGAAAATTAGCTGCGGCGGTCATCAGCAAAGGTAATTTTGTCGTGAAGTATTTGCGTACAATATGCAAATCGCTATGACTCAGCGAGTCGTATGTGATAACACCGAGCAGCCGTAGCTCAGGTGGTAGAGCGTTTTGTTTGGATTCGAGAGGTCTTGGGTTGAATACCAGCGGCCAACCATACTAAGTTTTCCCCAGGGATTTTCCTGTCACACCAGGGAAATACCGGAATGGTATCTGGCTCTGGCCGGCTCCTTCCAGCATCCTTTCCTGGCTTTAGGCATAGATGCCAAAAGGCCAAAAATCGATTCATTCCTTCGCAGATTGAGGCTCAGTCCAAGTGGGGTTTCCCGCCTTTTTCGTTTTACGTCAATTATTCAAATTTCAGTAGAGGAAAACAGAAATTAACTTTCACATACCAAAGTTCGTTTCGCCCTTCAATAATGAGTACAATTAGTTTTAATAACGTATTAATAGTAAACTCAGGATTGTGTGCAGATACTTTTGGTACAGAATAATGTCCCAAAAGTGTCTGCACACAATCCTGAAGTTACTACTAGCATTTCATAAATACTAATTGTACTCATTCTTGAAGGATGAAACGAACTTTGGTCCGTGAAAGTTAATTTCTGTTTTCCTCTACTGAAATTTGAATAATTGACGTAAAACGAAAAAGGCGGGAAAACCCACTTGGATTGAGCCTTAAGATGGCTCCTCGCTCCAATCCCCATTTTTAACATTTTTCAAAATATTAAAAAAATTAAGAGTACTATCAAAAATGTAAGTTCATAACGCACTAGAACTTACAAATTACTATGGAATACAATGGACAGCGATCTCGAAATCTTGTCCATTGATGAGTGCTGAGGCTGCAATTAAATAATAACGTCATAATCTTTGAAAACGTATCACTCATCAATGCACAAGATCTCGAGATCGCTGACCATTGTATTTCATAATAATTTGTAAGTTCTAGTGTGCTATGAACTTACATATTTTTGATAGTACTCTTCATTTTTGAAATATTTTGAAAAAATGTTGAAAATGGGCGGTTGGAGCGAGGAGCCCTCTTAAAGTAAAAGATATATTTTATATCACAAAAGCAAAAACATGAACGCAAGAATTTAATGATTCACCTATATTTTACTCAGAAATATATAGTTACATTTGTTTCATTAGTCTTATCGTAGTATGATAATATATATCCGGGTTCGATTCCCGGTGGGGGCTAAAAAGTTTCGGTGTTGACCCAGCATCGTGAGGACAATTGGGGAGCTGCTGTGAATAAAAGACAGTGGCGATCACAGTGAGAGCTTCAGCTCTCCTCTCCTAACCCGTCTGGTCAGCGTGGGAGCAGTAGACCAACTCCTCCCTTCGGGTAGAGGCCTCATCCACTAGTGGATTGAATATGGCTGTGATTTATTATATATATATTTGATTATGTTTAAGTTTATTGAATTGAGCAGTGTTAGTTGTCAGATGATTTTAGAAATTATTCCTAACTCTTGATGCGTTTCGGTTGTTTGTAAGTGAGTAATGAAAATTATTTCTAAGTGCGAAAAAGTGTTTTGCGGGTTATCAGCGCCCGCTTTGCCAATGATTACCGGAGATAACCGGGACTTTGCTGCTCACAAAGCTAGCTTGTTAAATGTAAAATAAAACAGTTTTTAGATTCCGATGTCTAGGGCAAGCACAGCCCAAAGTGTTAGCAAATACCTCTGAAGCCGTCTTGAAAAAGCTATATTTGCACTATATATATATGTAAGAAACGGAAATAGACTGTGACATGTAACTGAGGTGTCGTAACTTAGTTGGTAGAGCGTTTGCTTCTTTCGAGAGGTTCTGGATTCAAACTCGGCGTCTGGCCATTACGGCTAATAACAATTTTCCCTTTTTGCTAAGTTACGACAGTCTAATGCTGAAGTGATGCTTTAAACTAGACAGTTGACGACTTTCTACATACACTTCCCTATTCTATCCCGGCCTTAACCAAAGATCCCTAAAGGTCATAAATACAATTCAGAAAGTCAAATATTGACATGTAAGTACAGTATACACATTTTCGGAGTAATGAAAAGCATAATAATGAAAATTTTGATAAGTAAACGTATGTACACGTGTAAACAAATGCATCCACCACCCGGATGATTTGACGTCGAGTTACCCTTGTACATTAATACTTCATTTGCGATGTGTTTTTGTTACTCTGATCTAAAAAAAATACCTACAGATTGCAAGTTAGTAAGTTGTGTATAAAGATTTTTTTTCACTATTTTGTACTTTATTGACATAAATCAATCTGAATTCTGTTCATTTTTTTTTTTTGTATGTGTAATCTTATCTTTTGTATAAATTTTTAAGCTTTCATATCTTATATAAAAGTACGTTTGTCATTGAAACATGTTTATTAAATATCTCTTTATATATCTACGAAGTCTTTTCATTATTCAAAGCCCTAGCAGCGACATACTGATACGTTCATCCGTTAAATTGCCCCTTCCCCCTGTATCGAAGAATCTTCCTCCTCCTTTATGAATTAACAGTTTTGATTAACAAATACTATGTTAATGTAGACTTTGTTTCGTTTTGTAGATCAAACATTAACTGCATTCACAATATTCGCTGAGCCCTACAGATTACGTTAGCGAGTGGTATGTCACGACACAAATCCGCTACAATTAAAAGAACCCCCAAAACAGTGGTTTCTTGTTGGGGAAAATTAATGTTGTCATTCAAGACCTCTAATCGAAGAGCCTTAAGTAGATAAGAAAGGCCTACGTGGATGCATTAATAAGTTTAGTCACAACGCTTCTCGTGATCGAATCAAGTTTCATCAGGCGGTGAAAGACAAAAGTAAAAGCCTATATTTAAACTTCCAGTGGTAGATTCACCGGGATGTTAAAGGAAAACTAAGTGACGACGCTCACAGCACGTCGCTCCTTGTTCGCATATTGTTGGCGAAACAGAACAAGCGTAGTTTTCTAGCCTTCTACTCTCCCTACTTGGCCTCTGTGGACTTTTTCTCTTAAGGTGAAATTCACCAGAAAGTCGCCGTTTTCCATCGATAGATTAACCGCTATGGAATCTCATCGCCATTCCAAAGTACGCCTTTTGACAGTGGAAAAGTCGATGGGAAAGGTGTATCAGCAATGAAGTGGAGTACTTGGAAGGGTACCCCTGAATAAAGTGTAAGTAAAGAAATATTAAAAAAGAAAAAAATCGTTTTCTTTCTGGACAGACCTCATAGATCTTTATCTAAAGCAATGGTCCAACTGCTTAACATCAGTCCACCAGAGAACTATGATTAACTATGGGCGTAAGCATTCTCTTATCCAGAGCTGTTGTCTATATATTTTTACTTTCATAGTATCCCTAAAGATACTCGTGGAAAGAGTTACCGAAATGGTCGTTTGCTTAAGTCAACAGAACTGTCATTTGATGTTATTTATTTAAAATCTTTGTCGAACTAAGCCTGTAAATAGTGAAAATTCTGTGAAAACAAAGATTTAATTTGGTGAAGGGAAAGAATATGCGTCTCAGTTTCTGGTTAGGCGCTAACAACACGCGTGTGTTATCATCTTAGCCATAGCTGCTAACTATGTGAAGTAATACGGCGTGTCTTCTGATGCAAGCACCTCTGTTCTATTTACAGTGCTGTTGATACTTCACGTGCAGTTACACCAGCCATAGTCCCAGGTCCTGGCCGCCGTGAATTCGAATGTGTGCTCGTAGTGAGGGGCCAGAACGCATTGTGTACAGATACTGCGAAAGGTGCAACTTCTGCTGGTAATGTAAATAGGAAAGCTGGTAAAGATGAGGAAACTTATCGAAGATTGAGGTTATTGAATAATTTGGCTTCAGCTCGTTCGAGATTAAGAAGAAAAATGAAGATAACAGCTCTCTTTGAAGAAGAAAAGGCCTTAGAGGAGAAGAGGGTTGTTTTAGTACAGGAACTTGAAAAATGGCAGTTACGAAAACGAAAGATGGTATTCTTGTTGCGTCGACACCGTGATTGTATGAATGTGTATAAGAAGGATGTTAAAAACATGCCGAGTCTGTAACGTGGTTTTAATTTCTAAATTATAGGATGGTGGTTAATAGCGCATGAAATTAGAATAGTATAATGGCATTAGAAAGGAACAAGTATGAAACTGTTACGTACTTGCTCCATTTAAAATCGACATTATACATGCTGTCAGATTAGTATCAATTTTCAGATACTTGCCAAACTTGTTCTTAAGAAGGAAATGAGCTTTAATTAATGATATTCAATTACTGGGCACTAAAGACAAAGAATAACTGTTGAGTGATTGCTTTTATTAACAACATGCATTTAACAAAATATTTTGGCCATTTTCGTGTAGATGCTGAGGATGGTAGATTGTATTTTACTGATTATTCCGAGAGTGTTCTGATCAATTTATTAACGGTAGTAGTTGATTTGCATTCCAAATAGATTTTGCTCTCTTTTCTCTTTAATTGTATTGCGACATGAAATTTTATGAGCAATTGTTTTGATGAGTGATTATACCTAGACACCAGAAACCCACACTTCGGTAGGATCACTCTTCCTTAGGGTGATGAAAATAAACACAGTGTGAGCGGATTTTGAATTGGAATGGTATTATCACACTGAACAGTTTCGTTAGTACAGAGTTTTGTTTTTAACATAGTCTCAAAAATAGTTTATTGTGTTATTTTCAACGTGTTTTCCATCCCCAACTAAATACATAAACACTCAAGTATCGGAGTTTACATTTATACTACTGGTTACGTTTTGGGGGTGCCATAGGTTACCATCTTTTTGTGAACACTTTCTTCATGAGCAGTAAAAGTATAATAATTGCTTGACAATGAGTATTTTTGGAAGAGGCAAAATGTGTCATTATTGCTAAACAGTGTTTCTTTCATGGGGTGACTTGCGGTGGGTGGTGGTGAGGTACACGAAAAACACCTCTTCGAAAAGAACTTAAGAGAGAAAAAGAACAAAATACCCCATCCCGAGGTGTATAAATATCCCCCGGAGAGGATTTTCTGAAAGAAATTCTGCCTCTATCTGATGAGACATGCGCACAGCCCAGAATAAATCTAGAAAACTCCTAGTAACAGCTTACTGTTGCTACAGCGACCAGCGTTAAGTTTTCCGCTTCTACTTTAAAAAGTCTCGTTTATGTTTTTGCTCGATTCATTATCTTATAAGATCGTATTTAACTAAACGTCTAAAATATCATATTGTTCTTTTAAAAAAAATAAGTGTTTGAAATTAAACAGATTACTAGCGCTGGAAAATTCTTTCTTCAAATACCACGAGAATAATTCCGTAAGCTACCATCTGACCGTGTGCCAAAGTAGGGTAAAATATAATTGCGATAGACTATTATGACTGCAGTAGTGCGTAGGTCATAGTTCCAAACGACTAATATTAACCCGAGTAAATCGGTCCACGATTACCTGTAGTATATTTGACAACGATAGTCCTGCGTAACGAATATATTTAATAGTCTTCAGTATTTGGTTTACAAATACTTATTATCCTATTATACCATATTTACGAGTAACGAAATCGTTAGGTAAAAAACATTTTGTCTTTGTGGTCTCAAGAGGCTGCAGTCGCTGAGTACTGATCAGCAGTAGTGAGTTTTAGCAGGTTTAAGCCTCCACTCACAGCTAGTGGTTTCTTAAGGTTTTTTTTTTGTTCCACCAGACGTCGGGGTGGTACAGTCACGGTAAAAGGTATTCCGGAAACGTAGCATTTTGTTTTTTATTTATAATTTATATTTGTGGGCTAGATAGACACCTATGGCCTGAGTTTGTCACTTGCAGTCTCCCAGACATATCACGGTTTGGACATAACTGAGTGTCTGGCCCATAAATATAAGCTAAATAATAAACTAAATGCTGTATTCCCGAAATACCTTTTTCCGTGATTGTACCTATAATTGTAGGCTTTGATCGCCATCTTCTTTATTAATTTACGCAAATTTTGTTTGTCGAAGGAAGTAATCCATCTGATTATGGCCAGACTTAATAACGTAATACAGCTCAGAAAACTTCTAAGAAAAATGAGTCAACTTGCGCGCTTTTAGTAACTCAAGTATCAAATATACATAATTCCATAGAACAACCAGATAGATAGATCGAAGTTCTACCAGTAAAACATTATGTGAGGAAATCAACAAGTTGGGATTAGATGCTAAACTCTGTGCTTACTAATAGAGCCAAAGCGTAGGTCAGTAATAGGATTTAAATTCGCGAAGCATTTTAACCAAGAAAATGTAAGGATTCTCGGAGTGCCAATACAGTGAAACTTTCGAATAGCGGACACTGTTGGGACCTAAAAAACTGTCCATTGTTTAGAAACACACATTGAAACTTCTCTTAAACGGCCATAAGAAGTTTAAATAAGAAGATTATGTACAAACTGAATTAATGTACGATCTATAAAAAACTGTACATTAATACAATGCAGTGTACATACATAGTTATGGCGTGCACAATAAACAGAATTGCATTACAGTATCTTAATGGCACCAGTAGCAGGACAACTGGATGAAATGGATTTTTATTTTAAAGCCTTTAGGCAACTATGAGTCAGGCCGACAATAGCAGGACAACTGTGTGTAGTCTAACATCGTGGCCAGTTTTATTCTAAAAACAACAGCATTCTTGTTTTTACTTAAGTTTTGTTACTCGTTTTTCCCTTGTTCCTCCGTTTTATTATGATTGTTGTTGTGAAGCATCCTAACAACCCGCGACCGATCTTAAAAAAGGAGGTGGTTACAAATTAATCCTTTATTTGTCTTTGCTACTCCTCGATAAGACGACCACTCACTCACATTTGAAAATATTTGAAGCAGAAACTTGCAGACGACCACCACATGCTGGCTTTGTCCGTTGTAGAGAGGGTTTTGCTCTTCAAGAACCATTATCGAGGTGTACGAGTTCGTTTAAAAGAGAGTCCGCTATTGAGAGAGTTTCCTTAGATTCAATGTTATTCTGCCGGGGACTTTAAAACTGTCAGTTATTTAGAGGTGTCCGTTACAGGAAGTTTTACTGTACTGTTTTCGGACTTCGGGAAGCACGAAGGTTCGAGTCGTGCTTCTGGCCATATTGACTAATTTTCCAATGTTTTGACCTGTTTCAGTAGACGAATGCCGGTTGGTGTTGTACCTAGACAAAGACTCTGACCAATACTGCCCTCCCCCCTTGCACCTACCCCCAAAAAAGTGCTCGTCGAAAAACTTCATGCGTCAGATATGTGACGCGGCTTAGGCCACAGATGTTAGTCTAGCCCCTAAATATTAAATTAAAATTGTATGAATGATAGC